>OU015752.1:1065807-1086295 GCA_907169655.1 Acomys percivali | reverse complement strand
CCACAATCCTCCACAGGCTTCCCACAATCCTCCACAGGCTTCCCACAGTACACATGCGGGCGATGCACAGAGTAGGTGCTCCATGCATGCACCTCAAAGAAAGCACGCTGCTCAGGGGTCTAACTCCTGCGGTCCACAGGCAGAGCCTGGGCTTCGCCCTCCACCCCACTGTGCAGTCAGCACGCGTGCCTTAAGTGCCTCCTGCATGACCACTGGCTTTGCCTAGATGGACCCATGAAGATGGGGGGTTGTCATCTGAGGAGACAGGACTGTGCCTGCAGGAGACTCTCCTTCTGGAAGGTACAAATGGGAACCAGACCACAGGTGGCGGCTGTGTGAGGCAGGCCAGGCTCGAGCAGCACTTTGGGCCTGTCAGGGCCCTTCCCTCTGGCTTCCCTCTCCTGTCGTCGGGCCCACGCCAGCAGGCTGGGATCCGGTGCTTTGTCCCGACCACATGCTCTGGCACCCAGGCTGGCGGCTGCCCAAGCCACCCCCTCACTGAGCACAAAGACAGCTCTGTCCAGCCCAGCCCTTCCCAGGGCCTCCTCAGCCCCCAGCTTCTTTCATCCAGAACCCCAGGACTCCAGCCAGCAGCAGAGCAGGCCCCTTGGAGACCCGGCAGGGTTTGGCAGATGTTCCTGACAGCAGGTGAACTGAGCACAGCTGGGTGGGGCGTGTCCAGCTCTGGAAGGCTGAGACTAGGGTCAAGAGTTCAAGGCCAGCCTGAGCTCCAGTGAGACCATTTCAAAAACATCACACACAGACACACAAAGACGAAGAGGGCTGGAGAAAGGACTCAGCCATTAGACACACTGGCTGTTCTTGCATAGGACCCAGTTCAGTTCCCAGCATCCACATGGCAGCTACAACTGTCTGTAACACTAGGCCCATGGGACCTCACACTGTCACACAGACATACATGCAGGCAAAACACCAATGCACATAAAAATAAATAAAGTCTTAAAACAGAACAACAAAGACAAAGAAAAGAAGAAGATTCCAACAGCAAAGGCTATTCACAGTGGCCAGCCAGGTGTGGAGTCACACTGCTCGAGCCTGCCAATGGGCACCTGTGTGACACTGAGTGCATTATACACCCATGCTCTGCTTCCCTCTGCTCATTAAAAACCGAGGTACTATTTTTTTTTTTTTTTTTATGTGCAAGAGAGGGCCTGCGTGTATGTCTGTGCACACATGGGTGCAGGAACCTGCAGAGGCCAGAAGGTGGCGGTAGATCACCTGGAAAAACCCAGGCCCTCTGAAGAGCCCCGGTGAGCCGGCTCCCCAGCAGGCTCCACTCTTCCTAAGATTACCACGGGCCTGTTACCCCAGAGGCTGAAGTAGGAGGATGTCCAGTTTCAAGCAGCCTGGGCAAGAAAGACAAGACAGGTGGGGGTGGGGGAGAAAAGGAAAAGAAAGAATACTGAAAGCTGAGTCCGTAAGAGCCTAGATCAAAAGGTCAGACAAAGGCTGTGCCCTGGGCTCAGCGGGCAGCCCTTGCTCCACACTGCAGCACCCAGCTAAGGTAACACAAGCATGTCACCCCAGTACAGGGGAGGTGAAGGCAGAGGCTCATCCTCCACTCTGTTAAGAGTTCAAGGCCAGCTCGCTCTAAACTCAAGCCTGAGTGCCTCATGCGCCAGTGGCTCACACTCTTCACTGTCTTCTCTGACCACTATACTAATTTGTTCCGAATGAAGTTTCTTCGATACTTTGAGAGAAGAAAAACAGAAAGAAAAAGTCCAGGGGGCAGAAGGCAGGTGAGAGCCACTGAAGAGACACCTCCGCCCTGTTAGCTTGAGAGGACCCATTCCCAGATGGTTCGGCTCTCCCGCATAAACCTGTTTCCTCACCCTCAGCAATGACTGCTGAGTCTGCTCTCTGAAGGTGTCCATGGACCCACAGGGTTGACCCGAGACTCCGAATGCCAGCAACACTAAGGTTACCGCAGAACGACCCCCAGCTCTCTTCAGTAGAACCCTGGGAGAATCCCAGAGCCGCCAAGGTCCCTGCACACCGTGAATTCCCGGAGAACCTCACCTCTGGAGACTCCCTGGTATATACAGTGACCTTAGACTCCCTTTAGACCACTTTAGACTCCCCCCAAAGACGCTCCTTCACCCCAAACCTATTCATTCCAAGAATCTAGACAGTGGGTCACCTCTCAGTCTCCACCGCGCCACTGGAACCCCCAGATCTGTCAACACCCACCAGTTACCAGTTACTCTAACGGTGGCCGCCTACCACCCTAACAGCACACCATGTCCCAATTGCGTACTCAAATCCCTCCAGACCCCCCTTTCTGTCTCCTGCAGGACCCGGTAGAGCCCTCCAATCAGTCGCCCCACCTTCAGACCCCATCCCCAGCCTACAAAACCAACCCCAGGCCACAAGGGGACACTACCTCACACTACCCTGCAAGACTGGCTCTCCAGAGGGCCGCGCAAGCATGCAAGACCTCTGAGCTTTCAACCCCACCTACTTACAAGAGGTCCCGCCTTGCCGTCTTGCAGACGATGCGCAGGAAGCGCCAGCCGCCGCCGCCCACGTACACACCGAACGCCGCCGCCGCGCTCCAGGTCCACGGAAGTCCCAGCAACCAAAGCAGCGCCAGTGAGGCCACCGAGGCCGTTCCTGCTCCCGGAACCCGCATCCTGTGGGGCACACAGCTGAGGTCGCTGACCCCGCCCAGGGCGCATCCCTGGCTACCCACTGTCTTTAACAGGCTGTAGCCTAAACCCAAAGGCGTTTACTAGGAGTCTGGCCCCGCCCCCAGCACATATACCTAGAAACCGGGCCCCGCCCCACTGCTCTGAGTTAGGCTCCGGGGAAGCCTCAAGCCAACCAGTTTCCTTAACTCGCCCCGCCTCAAGGCCTAGGATTGGCCCCACGCCTGTCAATCATTGCCATCCCGCCCTCTCCCAGCCCCAGAATTTCTACGTCAATCAATGCAGGACCCCGCCCTATGCTTTGACCATGTGGCTAGACACCCCCACCGCCAGGCTCCACCCCTATACTTCAACCATCCAAGCCTAGGGGAAGCCTTCGTACCCCTCACACACCTGGCCCCTTGACAGCCAATGGGTTCGGCCACACCCTAATGTTGCCTCACCCCTGTCCTGTGTCCCAAAATTCACATACTGTCCTCAAGCTTATCTTGCCTGGGAGCCTGGGAGTTCCTACAGTGGCCGCCTCTATGCCCGACCTAGACCCAGGTCATTAGGCCACGCCCCCAGATGAGGCCTATGCCTCCGCCCACAAGTGCGAGCCTCAAATCAAAGCCCGCCCACCAGCTCGGGGCCCCGCCCCCCAGGGCACACGCGCTCACTGACCCCACCCCAAGTCCCTCCTACAGGTGAGACCTACGGCCCCGCCCTGAGACAGGCCCCGCCCCACAGCCCGTGGCCCCGCCCCCAGCCCGCCCAGGCCCCTCCCCAGGTGAAGCCTATGGCCCCGCCCCCCGGGCGCGGGCCCGCCCCCAGGCTTTAGCGTCTCTGACATTCGGGACCCAGGTTCTACCTAGGGCTCCTGCGCCGCCTCCAGGCCTTGTCAGTCACTGGTCACGGAGAGGCCGGGTCTGCGCGGCCCACCCAGCGCCTGGCTCCGCCCCACGCCCCTCGGTCCCGCCGCCTAACGCTTCCGGCCCCTCACCCTGCTCCGCACCGGCTGACCCCCTTCCGGAGGCCTGCACCATAGAGAGGACATGCTGGCCAGAGAGCCCATGGCCCAACGAGACGCACGAGCTAGAGCGACCGGCCCAGGCTACCCTACGAGTCTCCCTGGCAACGAAGCGAAGGCCCAGCTCTCCGCCCCAGCGTGCGGTGAAGACTCGCAGGTGCTGAGGGCGGGACCGTGGCTCCAGAGGGCGCGGCTGTGTCCCGCCCAAACCCAGAACACATCCAAGATCTCCAAACCACACGCCCGAGGCGCCCCGCTCCTGCCCAGGGCTCGCCTATGCCGGAGCTTGCCTGATCCATCTTGTCCTAAATACAAGCCCTGAGGCTTCTCAGCATTCCAGACTCCCGAGAGTCGAAATTCACACCCTTGGGGCCCCAGAGGCCTCAGTCTTGGAAATTAGGAGCCCCCACACCCCCCAGTTCTACCTCCCCGAAACCTTAACAAGTCACATCCCAGAATCGCAGGCAGTCAGGCGCACATCAGGTCCCCAACCTTCCTTCTTGCACCCCCTCACGAGACTCGGCTGCACCCCAGGATCCCTTGGTGCTTGCTCCCTAAGGGGCAGGGCCCCGCCTCGAGCCCTGTTTGCACCCCCCAGGGTCCTAAGCGCCCATCTAGAGGCGCCCCTACCCCTAGCCTCTTGCTGACGTGCCCTGACCCGGGTGTCAAGGATAACCTGCTCAGGCTTGCAGACCCCACGGCCCTCGCTGCTCCCTCGCGGGTTCTCGCAGAAGCTACAGCAGGAGGCCTGGCCAGGGAACTTCTTCTGGTTTGTGGGTCCCTTCAGGAGAGGAGCCCTTTGCAGAGTGGCTTTTCACTCACAGCGCCCCAGCGTGCCTCTGCCCTCTTCCTCCCTCCCAGGAACCCTCCCACGCCCCCTGCCCACCCTGCGGGCTTGCTTGTTTTCTGCCCCGCTTGGCCGACCTTCCCACAGCTCTCCTTGGGAAGAGGCCAAGCCAGGGCCGGCTTCCAGCGCCACTAGAAGGCCAGGGCTGGGCAGGCGCGGCCCCAACCCCGCCTGCAGCTGCCATTGGTCTCAAGGAGGTGGGTGGGTGGGATGGGGGGGCGGCTGACGAACTCGAAAACTGCACTCAGCCGGCCAGGGGTCAACAAAAACCCGTCTCTAGAGCCCCCTCTTTCCTATTGCGATCACACCGTTTTACAGGTGATGGCTCCGAGTGCTGCAGCTGGGGTTCAGCCCTGCTGCCTGCCTTCCTTCTTGCTCATGGCTTCCTCCTGTTTCCATATTCCTGGAACATCTCCTGTGCCCTTTGCCCCACTTCCTCCTCTCGCCAGCCTGTGCCCCGCCCCTTCCTCTTTCTTCTTTCCCTAGTCTTCTTCTCCAAGTCTACAGAGAGCGGAGTGTTAGCATCGGGCTCTTGACCCCTCATTAGATTTTCTGCACCTGCTCCCCAGTTCTCAGCCCCCGAAATCTGAAAGGTTGATGGCAGGCTGGCGAGATGGCTCCGCGGGTAAAGGCACTTGCCGCCAAGCCTGAGGGCCTCGGTTTGATCCTCGGGATCAACTTGATGGAAGAGAAATTCCAAAAGCTATTCTCCAACTTCCAGGCATATGACATACGATACAAACAGACACGCAGACAGACAGAAAAATAAAGGATAGAGGCTTGCCTCTAATTCCAGTGCTCAGGAGAGCGAGGACAGAGGCTTCTGAGGCTGAGGTACTATGGACTATAAACTTAGAAAGTCCCCGTTTGGAAGAGCTAAAGGCGTGGTAGAGGGCTTGCCTAGCGAGTAGGAAGCCCTGGGTTTGTGTGCGTCTTTAGGCCATAAACAAGGCAAGGGGGATGGGAAGTCGGGGTCCCCTTAGCTGTGTAACAACTCAAGACAGCAATGGAAAGAGAGGAAAGTCTCCTGCCACTGCCACTAGCAAACCTAGCACAGTCGCAGTCGGTGACCGACCAAGGAGATGGCGCACCCTCAGAATGTCCTTTGTCATCTGCTTGAAATTAATCTGGAGAAAGCTGAGAGGGCCCAGAAGCTTCCTGTCTGTCACTTTCATCTTTGACTTTCAGCTAAGCCCACCCACCTGCTTCATTTCTATCTTTTTAAACAAGTACCTTCAACTGAACATGCCCAGGGCTGACGAGAGGTGCTTGCTTTGCTGCCAAGCCTGATGACCTCAGCTCGATCCTCAGCACACAGCAGAAGTAGAGAAGCAAGTCCCTCACGCTGTCCCTCATGTTGTCCTCTGCTCTCCATAGGCGCACTGTGTGACCTCCTACCATAATTCATGTAAAAACAACTAAACCTGCCCGGGGGGAAGGGGGGGTTCCTGAATAAGTCCTCAGGGGTCCAGAAGACCTTGCTTTGAAAATGACACCTGTGTCACTTCCTGTGGCAGGCAATAAAATTTTTCTAGTCTTTGCTCTTCTCTGAGCTGTTTTGTCTTTGCAGACACGAGGATTCACACCGTGGTACAGCAGGAAGATCAGGGTCAACCTTGGCTACATAGTGAATCTGAGGCCAGCCTGAGCTACAAGAAACCTCTTCTCAAACACAAAAACAAATCCGGGTGATGGTAGTGCACATCAATTCCAGCACTCAGGAGGCAGAGGCAGGCGGATCTCTGTGAGTTCATGGCCAGCCTGGTCTACTGAGTGAGTTCCAGGACAGCCAAGGCTACACAGAGAAACCCTGTCTCAAAAAAAAAAAAAAAAAAAACCCAACTCAAACCAAAAACGGTTTATTTGAGCTCTATCAGAGCATTCCAAGCCAAGAGCACAGACTACTGCTGCCTTGAGTGACACACTCACCTTGGAAAAGTTTATCTGGATTTTTGATAGTTAAGCAGAGGGTAGGGAGTGCTGGAAATCTGTTTCCAGGTGTAGTCTGGGTGATGAGAAGGGGGAGCCTGTAGCATTTAGGTTTTATTTTTTTAATCTTTCTTTCTTTCTTTCTTTCTTTCTTTCTTTCTTTCTTTCTTTCTTTCTTTCTTTCTTTCTTTCAACACAAAGCCTTGGCTGTTCTGGACTCTCTGTAGATCAGGCTGGCCTCAAACTCACATAGATCCGCATGCCTCTGCCTCCCGAGTGGGAATAAAGGCATGCGCCACTACGCCCAGCCAGTTTATCCCTTCATTGCTGCAGTTTACTGTTTTGTTTGTTTTTCTATGTTGCACATGATAGAAGGCAGGCCCTGAGCCACGCCCCCAGCCCCTCACTGGGGGCTTCTAGGCAGGGGCTCCACCCCTGAGCCACGCCCCCAGCCCCTCACTGGGGGATTCTAGGCAGGGGCTCCACCCCTGAGCCACGCCCCGAGCCCTTCACTAGGGCATTCTAGGCAGGGACTCTACTTCTAGTAACGCCCCCAGCCCCTCTCTTTTTTGTCATGTGTCCCAGGGTGTCCCTCCTGCATCAGTACTGGGCTCACAGGTTCTCTGTTTCGTTAACACCTTGCAGCAGCTTGGCCCCGTTGAAGGGCTGTGAGGCCTCCCTGACCCCTTAAACCAATGCTGGTTCTGTACCGCTCAACCTACGGGAGGATTAGGGGCTAATCTGGCTTCTGAGGTTTCTATTCTTGAGGCTGGTGGGTGGGGGCGGGGCACAGTCAGCAGGCGCCAGGCCACACCGGATCCCCCTCCCCTGTCCCCAGACCCTCACGTGCTGTTACCATGGTATCCCTCTTCTCTGGCCGCATCCTGATCAGGAACAACAGTGACCAGGATGAAGTGGAGACTGAGGCGGAGCTGAGCCGTCGGCTGGAGAATCGGCTGGTGCTGCTGTTCTTCGGTGCCGGGGACTGTCCCGAGTGCCAGGCCTTCGCCCCAGTCCTCAAAGACTTCTTCGTGCGGCTCACTGATGAGTTCTACGTGCTGCGGGCGGCCCAGCTGGCCCTGGTCTATGTGTCCCAGGACCCGACGGAGGAGCAACAGGACCTGTTCCTCAGGGACATGCCTGAGAAGTGGCTCTTCCTGCCGTTTCATGATGACCTGAGGAGGTGAGGCCCAGGGAAGGCCAGGGAGGGCTTCCTGGAGGAGGTGTTTGCTGTCCCAGTACTAAAAGCAGAAAGTGCAGAAAGAGATGTCCCAGGCTGGGCGTGGTGGCGCACGCCTTTAATCCCAGCACTCAGGAGGCGGAGGCAGGCAGATCTCTGTGAGTTCAAGGCCAGCCTGGTCTATAAAGAGAGTCCAGACCAACCAAGGCTACACGGAGAGACCCTGTCTGGAAAAAAAAGATGAAGAAAGAAAAGGAAAAAGAAAGGCAGAGGGGGCAGGGGTCACTGCGTGGGCAGGTGCCTGGTAGAGGACTTTACAGCGTGCGCCTATTTTAGAACTTCCAGTTTTCTGGTTAAGCAGAGCTACTGTGTGGCAGGGTCTCATGTAGCCCATGCTGGCTTCAATTCCTATGTAGCCAAGGCTAGCCCTGAACCCCCATCCTCCTGTCTGTGCTTCCCAAGTCCTGAGACGACAGTCACCATACCCGGCATTTATATATTTATATATATATATATATATATATATATATATATATATATATATATATATTTGTGTGTGTGTGTGTGTGTGTGTGTGTGTGTGTGTATGCACTGCCCATGTGCAGCACATGCCAGTGCCAGTGTGTATTTCCTGGATCTCTCACAGGAACCCGGAGCTGGCAGGCAGGGCTGGTCTAGCAGCTTGCAAACTCCAGGGGCCTCTCAGTGACCACACTCACCCAGCACTTGGGTTGTTGGGACCAGCATTCCAGTCTTTATCCTTGGACAGCAAGTGCTTGACCGTCTGAGCCTTCTTCTACGCTTTCTTGGTTTACTGAGTTGGAACTCACAGCAATCCCCCTGCCTCAGCTCCCTAAGTGCTGAATGCCAAACACGCACCACCGCACCCAGCTTCTCCTTTTGCTACCAACAATTAACATCCGAGGAGAATGTGGCTCAAGGCTCTGAGTTCCATGCCAGTTCTGAGAAAGCCTCAGTGTAGCAGCATCTGAACGCCCCGCCTCTCAAAGTCCACAGGGTTCCAGATGTGCCCCCCTCAGGGCGGGGGTAGGTGAACTGTGAAGTCTTTCAGGAGCAGCCAGTCCCAACCTTTCGCCCATTTCCATGTCGTTCTTG
The DNA here is from genome assembly GCA_907169655.1 of Acomys percivali. Taxonomy (NCBI): domain Eukaryota; kingdom Metazoa; phylum Chordata; class Mammalia; order Rodentia; family Muridae; genus Acomys; species Acomys percivali. The sequence goes on along the minus strand of OU015752.1, from coordinate 1,077,545 downwards.
CACAAGTTCAAGGCTCTTGGTCACGAGGGCCCCGGTCCACCCATTGGGATTAGAGTCGGGACACCCACTCACTGTGTAGCCTTGTGGCTTCCACCCCACACATGAACAGCATTTCTATCCCCAGGGAAGAAATGCCAGCTAGGAGGGACAAAGTTCACCCACCCCGATCCTGGATCCTGGGGTGATGTGCAAGCCTCTCATTCCAGCATGGGTGAGGAGGTGTTAAGCTGGGAAGATCAGCAGTTCAAAGTCACCATTTTCTATATAACTAGTGGAGGCCAGCCTGGGCTACAAGAATAAACAACACCAACAAACTAAGCAAGAATCAAAGATTAAGAACTTGGGCGGAAGCCAGGCAGTGGTGGTGGTGCACCCCTTTGATCCCAGCATTCAGGACGCAGAGGCAGGTAGATCTCTGTGAGTTTGAGACCAGCCTGGTTTACAAAACGAGTCTAGGACAGCCAAGGCTATACTCAGAGAAACTCTGTCTCAAAAAAACCAAACAAAAAACCCCAACAACTTGGAGTGAGCTGGGGGTGGTGACATTTGCCTTTAATCTCAGCAGGCTGATCTCTCTGAGATTTCAGTCTGCATAGTGAGTTCCAGGGCATAGCTTCCTAATAAAAATCCACTGGGGGGCTGAGGGGGGAAGAATCCATCCGTGAGCGTGGAGGGCACAAAGGGCATGAACTCCAGCCTCGATGTGAGTGGAGGTCCAGGGTCCCCTAGAGATGCTGACAGATTCTTGGTGGCCTTAGAACACTGAAATCCCTGCCTTTGCCTGTGGTGTGGGAACGCTTAGGCCAGTGCTTGACCCTGTGGCCTTCAGTGTCCGTTGCCTCTTGGATTTCTGGGAACAGGAGAGGATATTTTAAAAAGCCAGCAGAGGGCCTGGCGTGGTGGCACATGCCTCTAGTCCTAACACTCAAGAGGCAGGTGGATTACTGTGAGTTCGAGGCTAGCCTGGTCTACAAAGTGAGTCCAGGGCATCCAGGGCGACACAGAGAAACGCTGTTTCAAAAAACAAAAGCAAAAAGCCAGCAGAGGCTGGAAGAGATTGAGTAGAGTTGGAGTAGAGTCTGAGACTAGGGTTAGAGAAGAGAGTTGGTGCAGGAAGAAAAAAGAGAGTAGGGCTAGAGAGAAGAGGAAAAATGAGACGGGGCAGAGTGAAACTAGAGGACTGAAAGTGAGCGGCCAGCAGAGCTAGTGACAGTGGAGCTAGGAGAGACGCACTGTTGGGGGACTTTGAAGGGCTGAGCTGGAGACTGGGGGGAGGGCTTGATAGCCTTTCGCAGTCTGCATTCATTCATTCCACACGTTTCCCAGACATTCCTCAGCCAGCCTCGCTGTTTGAAATCCTTGCTCCGAGGCGCTTCTTCACACACAATTTACCCAAGATGGACACCAAAAGGGGAGAGAAGGTCAGGGGAGAGGGAGGGTGTGAAAGGCGGGTCCTCGAGCGTCCTGCCATGCGGGGAGACGGTGGGAGACAGCGCGCGGGAGGGGTCGCCATGGCGGGGCTGACGCGCGCTTCCCGCAGGGACCTCGGGCGCCGGTTCTCAGTGCGACGCCTGCCTGCGGTCGTGGTACTCAAGCCTGGCGGGGATGTGCTGACGAACGACGCGACAGACGAGATCCAGCGCCTAGGGCCCGCCTGCTTCGCCAACTGGCAGGAGGCGGCTGAGCTGCTGGACCGCAACTTCCTGCAGCCGGAGGACCTGGACGAGCCCGCGCGGCGCAGCATCACCGAGCCTCTGCGCCGTCGCAAGTACCGCGTGGATCGGGATGCCAGCCGGGGGCGGGGCCGGAGCGGCTGCGACTCTGGTGACCCGCAAGGGAACCCGGGTGCGGGGGCGCAGCTCTGGTGACCCCTCCCCAGGGGAACCCAGGTGTGGGGGCGCAGCTCTGGTGACCCTCCCCAGGGGAACCTGGGTGCAGGGGCGCCGCTCTGATGACCCCTCCCCAGCGGAACCCGGGTGCAGGGGCGCAGCTCTAGTGACCCCCGCAGGGGAGCCCCGGTGTAGGGGCGCAGCTCTGGTGACCCCCCAGGGGAACCCGGGTGCGGGGGCGCAGCTCTGGTGACCCCCAGGGGACCAGGGTGCAGGGGCTTCACTTCTTCCCAGTTCTGTGTGTTCCCTAGACAGCAGCCCAGACAGGCCTTGACTCACACCGCCTCAGCCATGCCAGCTAACAATAGTTTTCTCTCCTAGTCCTCGAAAGAACGTGGATTCCCCACGAAAAGATGTTGGGCAAAGTACCCAGGTCTTAGTGCCCGCTAAGCAAGCTTTCTACCCACAGAACCCTTAGCCTCAAAACTCCTGCCCAAAAACAACAGAAGAAACAAACAAACTCCTGCCAGGTGCGCATCTGTCATTCAGCGCTCTGGGCGCAGGACAGGGCCTGTGAGCTGTCCCAATGCGGAATGGCGCTCGCTGTCGCCTTGACAACCGGAGACCAATCCCATGAACCCACAAGGTGGAAGGGAGAACCAACTCCCCCAAGTTGTTGACCGCCTCACGCTGATGGTGGCGTGCGCACGCCCAGACACAAATGACTAGATCTAACAAAATAGTGGGGTTTGTTTTTTTGTTTTGTTTGGTTTTGGTTTTGGTTTTTCGAGACAGGGATTCTCTGTGTAGCCTTGGCTGCTTTGTAGACCAGGCTGGCCTCCAACTCACAGCGATCCACCTGCCCCTGCTTCCCAAGTGCTGGGATTAAAGGCGTGCGCCACAACCACCCGGCTTGCTCTTTGTTTTTTCGAGACAGGGTTTCTCTGTGTAGCCCTGGCTGACCTGAAACTCACTCTGTAACCTAGGCTGGCCTCGAACTCAGAGATCTGTCGGCCTCTGCCTTCCGAGTGCTGGGATTAAAGGCATGCGCAAAGCAACAAAAGAAAAGAAAACAAAGAGGTGTGTGCGCAGAAGGATGCGGAGCATAAGGCCATTCGTGGCTACGCGGAGACCTCTAGGGCAGCCTGGGCTGCAGGAGACCTTGTGACTAGAGCCGTTCCCGGGCTCGAAGGCTTCGGGACAGCGCCCGGGGGTGAGATGGGGGAGTGCAAGTTTTCGCTTTGCCTGCGGCGCCCCCTAGCGGCGCGATGGGGATGGTGCGTGCGAGAGAGCGCGCCCACAGCCTGACGTCCTGGACAAGGCTGAGTAGATGAAGGGAAAAGGCTGCTGACCCGAGGAGTTGGACCCTAAAGCATCTCACCCGCCTCCGTTCCCAACTCGGAGCAGTGGGGGAAACTGAGGCTCAAGACTGAGTACATCCTAAGAATGCCTGCTGGCCACCAAGCCTGACTACCTGAACTCAGAGAAAAAGGATGGAGGGGAAAGGGAAGCGCTCCCCGAGTACAGTCAGCGCTCGGAAACGGTGAGGTTATCATTAGCCTACTTCCTGCTGCTTCCGGGTGTGGAGCTTCTTGGGCCAAGTTCGATCTTTGCCATCAGACTATCTGGTTTCTTCTTGTTGTCGTTTCTTCTTTGTGCACAACTACTTAACAAACCATGACCAAGGACAACCAACCAGCAACCCCACCTCTCGGGGCCCTAGCATTTATATATTCTCTGAAAAGTTCCCAGAATTGCAGATATCACACACTCGCAGAAATGTCTGCAGCTGGCAAAACCATGCCTCTGCTAGAGCACGAGGTAAAACCTAGTCAGCTGCTGTGAAGAGCCCCACAGCCCCACACCTGGGATTAAAACAGAGGCATTCCTATAATATTCCATGTTGGGGGGATTGTTTGGTTAGGTTTTGTTTGTTTGTTTTTAGTTTTTTGAGACAGGGTTTTGCTGGGTAATAGCCCTTGCTATCCTGGAACTCTCTTTGAAGACCGGGCTGGCCTTGAACTCAGAGATCTGCCTGCCTTTGCCTCCTGAATTGTGGAATTAAAGGCGTACGCCACCACATCCAGCCTATTCTATGTTTTTTAAAGAAACCAAAATTCTCACTGCAGTCTGTCCTTCACAAGGAATAATAAATGGGGGATTTAAAATGTATTATTATTGTTATTTTGTTTTTCAAGACAGGGTTTTTCTGTATAGTGGCTGTCCTGGACTCCCTCTGTAGACCAGGCTGGCCTTGAACTCACAGAGACCCCTTGCCTCTGTCTTCTAAGTGCTGAGATTAAAGTCATGTGCCACCACCATCTGGCTGGAAATTTAAAATATTAATTAAAATAGATTAATTAATTAAAACAGGCATGCATGGTGGTGCACGCCTTTAATCCCAGCACTCCGGAGGCAGAGGCAGAGGCAGGGGATCGCTGTGAGTTCAAGGCCAGCCTGGTCTACAAAGTGAGTCCAGGACATCCAAGGCTACACAGAGAAATGGTGTCTCAAAAGAAAGAAAGAAAGAAAATTAGAACTCCTCATAAACCCTGTATAGGAATGTAAATATTGTGCAGTTGCTATGGGATGCTGCCCCCTTTTTAAAATGTATTATTTAGGGGGCTGGAGAGATGGCTCAGTGGTTAAGAGCACTGCCTGCTCTTCCAAAGGACCCGGGTTCAATTCCCAGCACCCACATGGCAGCTCACAACTGTCTGTAACTCCAAGATCTGACACTCTCACACCAATGCACATAAATTAAAATTAAATAAAATATTTTTTAAATGTATTATGTATATCGTATTCTGTCTGCACATACCCCTGCAGGCCAGAAGAGGGCACCAGATCTCATTATAGATGGTTGTGAGCCACCATGTGGTTTCTGGGAATTGAACTCAGGACCTTTGAGCCATGTCTCCATCTCTGGGAACCGTTTGTAGTTCCACGAACCATAAAATGGAGTTGGCACAGAGATCAGCAATTTGACTCATAGGCCTTCACTGCTGGAGGCGGGATTTCCACGCGTGCATACGCCAGCCTGTGGCATTGTAACTGACACTTGCCAAAAGGCAGCCGCGCCCCAGATGCTCACCAGCAGACCAGTGGACCGACCTGCAGTGTGTCCAGGGTGGAGTGGTGCTCAGCCACGAACAGAAAGCACTCACAGGCTAGCACACAAGGTGTGAGTGACCGCAGCCAGACACAGCCGGCTTCACCTGGCAGGAAATGTCCCCAATGGGGACAACCACAAACAGGGCTGCCAGGGCGATGAGGAAAGTGGGGAGCAATTGCCAGGAAGGGGCTCTTTTTTGTTTTGGGGTTTTTTTTTCCTTTGGTTTGGTTTTTCGAGACAAGGTCTCTCTATGTTAGCCTTGGCTGTCCTGGACTTGCTTTGTAGACCAGGCTGGCCTCCAACTCAGAGATCTGCCTGCTTCTGCCTCCCGAGTGCTGGAATTAAAGGCGTGCGCCACCACCGCCGGGCCTGGTTTTTGTTTTTATTCTGTGTCTGGGGCAGCGTACGCGAGGCTGATGAAGGCGAGGCTTGACGAGGGTCTAGGGCCCTCTGGCTCTGGTGTTGCACGCAGTTGTGAACCGTGACAGGGATTCTGGAAACAGAACTCTTAACCAAGGAGCCGTCTCTCCAGCAGCACCCTGCTGCTCTTGCAGAAGATGGAGGTTCAGTTCCTAGCACCCACAACCGTCTGTAACTCCATTTCCAGGGGGATCTGACGCCCTCTCCTCGACTCCACAGGTACCTAGCATGCACATCATGCACAGACATACATGTAGACAACACATGCATACACACAAAATAAATAAATATTTATTTGTTTGTTTGTTTAGTAGTAAAGAGGTACCAGAATCCGGTGCTCAGGCCGACAGGGACATGCCTGTCTGCACCTGCGCCGAGGGACTCGGAGGTCCAGCTTCCAGACCTAGGCCACCCTGTGGGTCTAGATCTCTGTCCTTGAGCTTTTGTGACACCACCCAAGTCCAAGCCGGACTCACCTCCTGCTGTCTTCTCGGCTCCCCTTCCACAATTTTTTTTTTTTGAAACGGTCTCTCTATGTAACTATGAGGGTCCTAGAACTAGCTATGTAGACCAGGTGGGCACCAGAACTCACAATCGGCTAGCCTCTGACTCCTGGGCCCTGCCCATCACCCCTACCCTCACCCCCACCCCCACAAGCTTCCAAACTCTGCTGCACCCCTCCAAACCCACCCACTAGGGGTGGGTCAATCCACATAGCCCCGCCTCTGCCCCGCCCCTCCACTTGCTCTCCTAGCCGTGTTTCCAGGCCCTTCCCCGACACCACCCCCAACTTGTGTTCCCCGCCCAACTAAACCCCACCTTTATCAGTACCTGTTGCAAGACTCCCTTTTCAGGCCCCTTTCCCTTTGGAGCTCCACCATCAGTGCCTGCAGGAGCCAGGCCCCTGATCTCCGTCGTCCTCTTAAGCCCTGCTCTTAAGACAGCCTTCCTATAAAGTTACTCAAAGATTTTTTTTTTTTTTAAAGACAACCTTCTGGGTCCCGCCTTAGCCACGCCCTCTTTTATCTTTGCCTATCCAGCCCCGCCCCTCATCTCCAACTCTTTGGTGGGACTAAGCCCCGCCTCGCCGGCTCATCTAGCAGTACCCCTCCTAGACCCACAGCCCCAAACCCCAGCTTCCCCCTCCCCTCGCACCCCCGGGAGAGTCGCCTGCGGCCGGCCCACAGTAGGAAACATTTTCTCCCAAGTTTTTTTGCGCAGCTTCCACATCCTAGCTGGGACCAGCACTCGAGCCCAGTTCAGAAGTCCCCCGTAGCATTCCCACCCTCACCCTAGGACCCCCGAACGCCTACTGTCGCCCTCCCTCCTCCACCCCAGGCCTGCGACATGGGCCGCTCCTACGGAGGCCGGGTACTGGCCGCGATGACCCTACTGGGCATCCCCGCAGCGGTGCTGGTTGCGCTGTCTGCGCAGCTGTTGTTCCAGCTCCAGGCGGGACGCGCAGAGCTGCGGGGTATGCGTACCAACGGGCTGCACCCTGAGCTGGACCCTGACGCCGGGCTACCCGAAGCTGCGGCTGGGGCATTGCTGCCTCTGGCGACTGCTCTGGCCGCGCTGGCTCAGATCCTCGGGCTTTGCTGTTTGCTGCTCTCTGCACTCTGCGGACACCTGGGCGCCGAGCTGACGCGCGGGCCGGGGCCGGCCAGGTAGGACGCCATCGCCTCTACTTGCAGAGGGGGAGACTGAGGCTCTGAGAGCGCGCAAGTTCCGCGGGGTGATACTAACAGGGTCTCAGCGCGCCTTCCACCTTCCCGCGCTGGTGCTTGGGGTGCATCCCAGGGGGCACATGCTAACCATCGGAGATGCACCCCAACCTCGCGACTCTCCTCTCTGAAGCGTGTGGATCAGCCTCAAGCCGCAGCCCGGCCGCGGGGTCGCCTGCTCAGGCCCCTGTGTACGCCACTCCAGCTGGAACTGTGGAGGTGCATCCATGTGCCCTACTTTGTTACAGCTTTGACTCTTTCCACTGTGGAGGGAGGTCGGATGATGGTTGGAGTGGGTAGATTCAAGCTGATGCGTGGGTGGTGGATAGATGCGGGGGGGCGGTGGATGTGGGTACACAGTCATGATGACGATGGTGGGAAAGTGGTTAGGAGGCAGGTGGAGGGCTGAGGACAGGCAATCTCTAGACTTTGGTCCCTGGCGTCACTGGGTTACTGTCTCTCTTCCTGTTACCCATCCCAGGTCGGACTGGTTCATGTATGACTGCCGCCTCCTCAGGCACTCGGCGCTCGGCCTGTTCTGCTGTGGGGTCTCCGTCTACTTAGCAGGTGTGTGCGGGGCAGAGGACCTGGGGCAGGGTGCACACAGGTCCCTGGAGCAGTCAGCCGGAGTTCAGACAGTTGTCCCAACACTTTCTCGTGGAGATTTTTCTGTGCCTCAGTTTCCCCATCAATACAAGAGTGATGAGGGTCCCTGATGCTTAGAATGAACAAGGCATTCTCTAGTAATAGTGTGTTAATCATGAAAGCAACCCTGGCCTTGTAGCCAAGGCTGGGCCTTGAACCTCCCAAACCTTGGGAGACAGGTGGAGGTGGTGTCCACGTGTGCAGGGCGCACAGAGGCCAGAGCTGCAGCTGTACGCAGTTCTGAACTGCAGAGTGCTGGAAACCAACACCCAGTCCTCTGCAAGAGCAGCCAGTGGCTGCTCTAACCTCTGAGCCGCCTCTGGCTCCCAGGTCTTCTTGTTACCTTGGCTGTCCTGGACTTGCTTTGTAGACCAGACTGGCCTTGAACTCGTAGCAATCCACCTGCCTCTGCCTCCCCAGTGCTGGTATTAAAGGCGTGCACCACTACCACACCCAGCTTTTTTGATTTTTGCTTTTGCTTATCTGTTTTGTTTTGTTTGTTTGTTTTAATTTAGATAGGGTGTCACATAACCCAAATTGGTTTCAAACCCTCTGTGTAGCCAAGGATGACCCTGAGCTCCTGGTCCTCCCAACTCCACGGTGCTGGAATGGCAGGCACCACCACACCCTGTTTGTTGGGCACAGGGGCCAGCATCCAGCCCTCAGGCATGCGAGGCAGGTGTGCTACCCACTGAGCCGCAGCCCAGGTCCCGGAAGTGCTTAGCTTTGCTTGTTCTGCACTGTGGCTGGAAGCTGGAACTAGGGCACCACAGACAGGGGCTGAGCCACAAGGTTCACGGGCACAAGAGCCGGAGAGCTGGCTTGGTGGGTCAGAGTTCTAACTGCTCTTCCAAAGGACCAGAGTTCGGTTCCCGCACCCAGGCCAGGCTGCTCACAATCGCCTGAGGTCCAGATCTGATACCTTCTTTTGGTCTCCGTGGACGCTTGTACTTACACACCTGCACACACACCTGCACGCTCCTCTACACACACACCTGTGCACACATCTGCGCTTGCACATGCGCGTGTACGCACACACACATACATACACAGACACGGTCAATAAATTTTTTTTTTTTGAGACAGGGTTTCTCTGTGTAGCCTTGGCTGTCCTAGACTCGCTTTGTAGACCAGGCTGGCCTCGAACTCACAGTGATCCGCCTGCCTCTGCCTCCCGAGTGCTAGGATTAAATGCGTGTGCCACCATGCCCGGCTCAATAAATGTTTAAATAAGAAACCTCACCTTTAGGACTGGCTCACTGACGATGTCACTACAGTCCCTGGGACCCACACTTCCAGAGAATCTGACCCTCAAGCTGTCCCTGACCTCCACATGCACACTGTGGCATGTTGCACACACACAGTGAACAAACGCAGTAAAAATGCACAAAAGAAGTAAAAATCCCATCTTCGTCCTTTCCAGGCTATGTGGCTTTGGGAGTGTCCTCTGCCCACACTGTGTGGGTGTTCTGTCTGTCTGTCTGCCCCAAGCCTTATGCCTCAGAACAGCGCTAGATCCCTCCAGAACGGGGCTCACAGGCACAGGGAGCCACTGCACAGGTGTCGGGAACCAAACCCTGGGGCCTCTCAACTGCTGAGCCATGTGTCCCGTCGCTTTTACTGCTTGCTTTTGAGATGGGTTCTTGCTGCATAGCCATGGTTGTCCTGAAATTCAGGCTGGCCTCAGACTCCCAGAGATTCTTTCATCTCAGCCTCCCCAAGTGCTGGGATTGGAGGCGTGAGCCGCATGCCTGTCTGGTTTGCTTCTTTGGAAGGGGCCAGGATGGTGACCAAAGCCTTGCCAGTTGCCTCCGTGTGTTCTGGCCTCTGTGTTTGAAGGGATCTCCCCCAAGGGGCTGGAGAGCAAATGTTGGTTGAATGAATAAGTGAGCTATTCCTTTCCTTCTTCAGCCATGGCCATTTACACCCTGCTGCTGTTTGAGATCGAGGCGGGCGCGGCAGCGGCGTCCATCCTGGGCTCAGGCGCCCTGGTCCTGGTGGCGATAATGACCCACACCCTGTTCCGGGCTGTTCGGGCCACTCGCCGTAGTCTCCACGAGCTGTCTTCACCATCCTTTGACGATGAGCCAGTCGGGCGTTCAGAAGACTCCAAAACCGGCCGCAGAGTTCCGCCCCAGCAGGGTACCCACTGCCAGACCCTCTACACCCCCTCCCGGGAGCCTGGGGAGCCTCCTGGGCTCAGGGTCACTGGTACCTCATCCACCGTCTTGGGAAAAGCCAGCAAGGGCAGCCTGCCTGCCTCTCACCCACCCCAGACACTATTAGCTGGCACGGGCCACTGGGCCGTGGTCACTCATGAGATGCATAGCGTGCTGACCCACAGGCCATTGGAAATGAGAAAGGAAGCCACACTGGTGTGAGCTGGGGATCAGGGGCAAGGTGACAAGATGACACCACAGAGATAGGCCCAGCTCAGCTACTGTAGCTGTGGGATTTCCTCCCGAGTTTAAGGAATTCTTGATTTATGTCAAAGTTGCCTCATGGTGCAGAACAGCTGCCAGGGCTCCAGCCTTCCTTGCTAAGAGGTACAAGAAACGTCCAGGGATGGGTAGGTTTTCTCCAGGTCTTTGAGATCTCAAGACCTTTTGCCTGCATCTCACTGGGCAGACATTGACACGTGACCTGACCTTGATACCGGGGAGGTTGAGGAATGTAAACACACGAGGCTCTTCTATAGGTGGGAGGGGAGTGTTGGGCCTATGTTCTGACTCTCCTCGGTTCTCTGTCCATCCTACAGATGAGGAAACGGAGACCGAGATAGGGGCTGTGACTCACCAAGGGTCCCATTTCTGAGCACCAGAGCCTGAATTTGCCCCAGGTCCTGTCCTGACACCACTCCCATATTCCTGGAAGAAGGCTCAAGTCTTAGACTTCAACTCCCCAGCACTCCCTGGGGCGCTGTGGACGGTTGAAACTCCTGTGTGTGGAGCTCAGAGCAGCCCAAGGCCAGGAGCGTTCAGGGCTGGCTGCCGTTTACCTGTGGGCCCATGGCCGAGTGGGCCTCATTGCTGGGCCAGTTTCCTCATCTGTAACATGGAGACAGGAGCAGAGGCCCAGGAAGCCGCACACATCGGCCCACGACACAGACTAGCCATGCGCCTTAGCTGTATTTGTATTGTTGCTATGACAAAGTATTTGACAAATGCCCCCTGTGGAAGAAAAGGACTCGCTCTGGATCACAGTCCCGGGCTGAACCCCAGTCCCTGTACCAACTGTCTGTCTTCCTCACTTTTTTTGTTGTCAATGAGGTGAAACCCCCTGACAGAAGCCACCTAAGGAAGCAAGGCTCATGGCTCAAGAGTGGGGGCCATGCTAGCAGGGAAGGGGCCTGAGGCATGTGACACATTCAGCTTGGGCAGTCCCACCTCACTGGACCCAGCCTCCGCCCTGACATGCCCAGAGGCGGTCCCCAAGGCGACTCTGCTTGGGTTGACAGTGCTAACCTGCTGTCGCTGGCCTGTGTGTGGAAGCAGGAGCTGAGGCTTAGGGAACAACCGAGGCCCCCTAGCCCACAAAGGTCCCCACACACAACCACAGGAATAAACTCAGGTGGTGGCTTGCTTTGATTGTTCTTTTTTTCTTTTTTTTTTCTTTTTTTTTTCTTTTTAAAGACAGGGTCTCATGTAGCCCAGGCTATCCTTGAACACTGTGTAGCCAAGGATGGCTTTGGACTCTTGATGCTGCTACCTACCCTTCCCACACCCCAGGGTGTCTCTCTTTCCCTCCCTCCCTCTCTCCCTCCCTGTCTCTCTCTCTCTCTCTGTCTCTGTCTCCCTGTCTCTTCTTCTCTCCCTCTCCCCCCCTCTTTCTTGACCAAGTTTGTAGATACTTTTTTAAAACTCTTTTTACTGATTCTTTGTGAATTTCACATCATGTGCCCCAATCCGACTCATCTCCGTGCCTTTGTATCCGCCCTCAGGCCTTACAACCTTCCCATAAAATAAAATAAAATAAAATAAAATAAAATAAAATAAAATAAAATAA
>OU015752.1:1047543-1064779 GCA_907169655.1 Acomys percivali | reverse complement strand
CACATGAGGTAAGTCCAGAGGACATTTTATTTTTATTTTTATTTTTCATTTTTTGCTAAGATGGGGAAACAGGCATGGAGAGGTTAAACTCTGCCCCAGGCACCGGTTTCTGCAGGGTTTTTTTGCAGACCTGTTGGGGTTGGACCCAGGCCATGCACTCCATGCGGAGGGGAGCAGAAGACCCCTGGCTGCAGCCACACAGAGCTGTGTGTCCCAGGCAGCCTGGTGGGATCTCACCAGCCCAGAGCCCTGCCCCAGATGCCACATTCAGATGCTTGGCCAAGGCCGTGGTGTGTGGTTCAGGACCGACTGGTTCCTTCTGACTCAAGGGCAAGCCCGGGGCACTGGAGGCCTCGGGTTACCCGCGGGTGCTCTGAAAACACGATCCCGGGCGGTTTGGGGCAGCTGGGAAGGTAATCTGGGACAACAAATGGCTTTTGCTTCCCAGTGAGATCAGATTCGGTGGCTGGCGCCACTGCAGCCCGGGCGGGTCCTGGCAGCCCAGGTAGGAGCAGGACTGTCCCCAGATCCCTGTGTCCAGGGTGGCTTAGTGGCACCCCTCTGAGTGTCCTTGTTGACAGACTTCAAAGCATAGCTAGGCTCCCCTGAGATCCTTGGCCTGCCCTGACCGGCTCTGCTTGTGCAGCTCTGTCCTCGTCCTGTCCCCGCCCCGAGGAGAACAGGGTGGGAGGGGCGGTGGGAGGGGCGAGGGGACACTTGCCGGGGACCCCCCCCCCCCCCCCCCCCCCCGCTCTCCTCCCACTGTTTGTACTCTGCCCTAGTCCCACAGGGCCCGTTTCAGGACTGGGGTCCCTGGAGTGTGGAGAGTTAACTGGAGGGGACTCAGTCTATGCAGCTTTGGGGGTCGTCAGTTAAGCGGGTTGTCATTTCACAGTGTCACGATTGTCTCGCGGTGCCCCGTACACCTGTACCTTACGGCCATGTTCCGTAAGCCGGGTGAACTCACTGGCTCCCCAAGGCAGACTTTGCTAGAATGGCTTGCTGTTGGTGTCCTAGCTGAGGGAGATAATCCTTCAAACACCTGCTGGAACTCGGGGTGATCCTTCTGCCTCAGCCTCTTAAGCAGGGTACCAGAGCACTCACTTTCCATCTGTTTATCTGAAGCCATGAGTGCTCATGGAAAAGTGTATTTGTACCCCAAAACTTCTGGCAGGCTCGCTGAGACCTGGGACCTCCCTGAGGAGCTCGACCAAGCTTGTGACATCGCTCTGTGAGCTTGTCCTCTGTGGGGTCCACACAGGGCTGACCTTCCAATTTGTGCTTTTTTCTTTATTATCTCTCTATCTATCTATTGTGTACATGTATTTATTTATTTATTTAGTTAGTTTTTTTGAGAAAGGATTTCTCTGTGTAGCCTTGGCTGTTCTAGACTCACTTTGTAGACCAGGCTGACCTCAAACTCACAGAGATCCACTTGTCTCTGCCTCCCGAGTGCTGGGATTTTATTTTGCTTTGTGAGACAGGGTTTTTCTGTGTAGTCCTGGACTCACTCTGTAGGCCAGGCTAGCCTCAAGCTCACAGAGCTCCACCTGCCTCTGCCTCTTGGATGCTGGGATTATAGGCGTGAGCCACCACTACCACCACCACTGTGCCTGGCCCTTTATTAATTTATTTTTAAATTGTTTTATTTTCTTATTGGGTTTTTGAGACATAGCCTTTCTACAAAGCCCTGGCTGTCCTGGGACTACATAGACCAGGCTATCCTTGAACTCACAGATCTACCTGTTCCTACCTCATAAGTGCTGGGGTTAAAGGCCTGCGCCACTACACCCAGCCTAATTTTTATTTTTGAGGCAGGTTCTCAGGTAGCACAGGCTAGCCTATGGTGGTCAAGAATGGCACTACACTCCCATCCTCCTGCCTCCACCTTCCAAGTGTGTCTGCCTTCACGACACCCACTCAGCTGCAGGTGCTGCTTGTTTGCTGTCGCTGGCCCTCCTCACTGCACTCAGCAGTCCTAAGCCCAAAGACGCTGTGGGTACCTCTCCAACGTCACACAAAACCCGAGGGTTTATTTCCAAAGGCGCCTCAAGCCGGCATTGGTCTGGCTATAAAGGTTAGGAGACACCCGGTCCTGTGATGCCTGCAGGCCTGGCTCGCTCCTCGGGCTGCAAGGGGAGGTGGGGGGGGGGGGAACGACTGCCTGGGGGGGGCTGCCTCGGGGGGGGCAGGCTGCCTGGGGGGGGGGGGGCCAGGCTGCTTCAGAGATGCACCTGTGAAGCTTGAAAAGGAGCAGGTGTGAGACAGATGAACCAGCGTGGTCTTTGTTCAGAAAAAACCAAAAGCAGAGGGAAGGGCTGAGAGCAGATGTGGGCTGGAGGGCCAGCTCAGCCACGGGGCGCTCACTGTTGTCCCCAACACCCGCACCCAGTGCTGCACAGCGCCTGTCACTCAGCTCCAGAGGGTCTGGTGCCTTCTGCCCGCAAGGGCTCCGGCGTGTGTGTGTGTGTGTGTGTGTGTGTGTGTGTGTGTGTGTGTGCGCGCGCGCGCGCACATGGTCTTGTTGGGGGACGTGTGTCACTGTGGGGCAGGCTCAAGCTCCGTGCAGTGTGTGACACAGTCTCCTTCTGTTGCCTGAGGATCAGGATGTGGGACGCTTGGCTCCCCCACACCATGTCTGCCCGCTCGCTGCGTGCTTCCGAGTGGTAATAATGGACTAACACCTCTGAGCTGTAAGCCAGCCCCAACCACATGTGCTTTTGCCGGGCGTGGTGGCGCACGCCTTTAATCCCAGCACTCGGGAGGCAGAGGCAGGTGGATCTCTGAGTTCGAGGCCAGCCTGGTCTACAAAGAGAGTCTAGGACAGCCAAGGCTACACAGGGAAACACTGTGGGGGGGGGGGCGGGGAGGAGTTGTCTTTTATAAAAGAGCTGCCTTGGTCATGGTGTCTCTTCACAGCAGTGGAGGCTCTAAGACACCCCAGGAGTCACACGGTGGAAGGTGTGTGACCCCATCTGGGGAGATGTGAACAAACTCCTACTCACCCCAGAAGGGGTCAGCCACAGAGCAAAGTACCAACACCAACTTGGTGAACCACTGAGTTTTATTGGAGTTACTTACAGGAGCAGAAATGGCTCAAAGGCAGCCGCATCCCCACAGCCCACCCCGGCATGGACGACAGCTCACACAGCTGAGGACCTGGAGCTCACTGCACGGCACGGCCCGCAGGCAGCGACTCTCAGCAGTCACTACTGCTTAGACATGCTCGGGGAGGGCCAGGCATAATGCACCTGGTCAGTTTTAGGGACTTCCTGAGGTGACTGAGTTGTTTCCTTTCTCCTTTAAGGACCTTCACTGTAGGATGGAGATTTACCGCAGAGATGGCCACACGACATGAGGGAACTGACTCCTGTAAACTGCCCTTGGACCTTCACACAGGACACTCAAGAGCGCCCCTTCCCGGACAAGCAAATAAAGCTGAGGCTGCGGCTGGGGTGGCATAGTGCAAGCCTGGCATGCACAAATCCTTGGCCTTCATGCCTAGCACCACATAAACAAGGTGTCGCAGAGCACGCCTGGAGGACCAGAGCTTTACCCTAGGCTATGCAGTGGCCAGCCTGGGCTACACAAGATCATGCCTCATAAATAGCATAAAGGCCGTACAGGGAAGCTGAGTTCAGTCCCTAGCACCCGTATCAGGGGACTCACAATCACCTGGGATTCCAGGTCCAGAGACTCCAGTGCTTTCTTCTGGCCTCCAAGAGCACCAGCAGACAGACAGACAGATGGATGGATGGACAGACGGACAGACAAATGGACAACACACCCACACTCACTCATATAGTTCAAAATAAATCTTAAAGAGAAAACAAAAGACACCACACAGTGGGTACCAAGTAGTATTTAGTGCTGGCAACATGCGCAGCCTCTAGACAGACTTCCGAGAAGAAAAGGCGCCACATTGCCCAGGCCGCCCCTGCACCGCCATGCAGGAGACCCTGTCTCCAAGTAAGCGCGCTGACAGGCCCGGTGTCAATCAGCAATGTTGGCCAGTGTGGCTGCTGGAGTCCCGGTGGCACCTGAGGCTGCGACTAAGAGACGCTGGGGGGCAGGCGAGCAGCTGCTGTCTTCTCCACCACGAAGCCATAGTTATACTGGGGAGTGGACAGATGGGGACTGAAGAAAAGGACTGGGGGCTGGGGGTGGGGGTGGGGGACAGTGGGAGTGACTGAGGTACAGGGACAGACCAGAGACAGCTGTCCAGCCCTGCGGAACCCAGGTACTGGGAAAAGCCAAAGGTCTGGGGGCCTGAGGACACAGGGTAGGGACCCAGTGAGCCATGCACCCCTGCACCTACCTCCTTTTCAATGTCCGCCAGTGACTTAATCGTCAGGTCCCCAAAGGCAGACAAGTTCTAGCAGACAGAGTGGGGCTGTGAGGCCTAAGTCCCACTGACCCGTGGCGTGCGCAGCGCCCGCACACCACCACGGCCTATCTAGGAGGTCAAAGGTTAACTCCTAGGAATCCTGTGGGGCCC
The DNA here is from genome assembly GCA_907169655.1 of Acomys percivali. Lineage (NCBI taxonomy): Eukaryota > Metazoa > Chordata > Mammalia > Rodentia > Muridae > Acomys > Acomys percivali. The sequence continues at coordinate 1,060,281 of OU015752.1, read as the reverse complement.
AGCGACTAAAACTAACTGAAGCGTGGTGGAAGTGTTTTGCCAGCTAACACACCTCTTCAAGCATGCCCCTAACTCCCCAGATGGCATCTCGTGTAGCCCAGGCTGGCCTCAAACTCACTATGAAGCAACGATGACCATGAACAACAGACACAGACAGACACAGACACACACACACACACACACACACACACACACACACACACACACACAGCCTAGCAGTGCCTGAGTCCTGGGTTGTCTGGCATGCACCAGCCCTAATTCTCCTGGTTTTCAGGATGGCCCCACAAACATTAGCCCGAGCGTCTCTCCCCACTCCCACGCCCCTACTCAGACCCTGTGGCCTCTATCTGTCTCCCATTCAGACCATGGTCGCTGTGCCGGGTCTTACAGAAGCAGGAATGTCACAGCCCCGTGAACAGTGGGGGGGGGGGACGCTCACTTACCAAAGGCCCGCAGCTTTTGCCCTCGAATCTTGGGTGCAGTGTGAAGGGAACCCCATCCATGGCTACAATAAAAGAGAACCCAGGGAGGCTGTGGAGGAAGACCCCAGAATCCCTGTGGCCTCCCCGTGTGACCCTGCTCACCCAGGGAGCTGTGACTCCTTGTAAGTGACCGACCCTGTGATCGGGACTGCTGGCTGGTGATGGTTCCCCACAGAAGAGGGACCCTGCCCCACCCCCTTACCCCACCCCCACCACTGACGTCCAAGCCAGGTATGAAATCCTTCCCTAATCTCACATGATGCGCTGAAGTCCACAGTGTGTAGACAGTTAGCTGAAGGGTACCCATCTACGCAGCTGTGTGGGGTCACCAGCCCTTTCTGGTGTTGAAGCTGCTTTTGGGTTCCACACACTCCTGGAACTCACCCCACGAATGGCATGCCCAAACTCTAGCTCCCTGAGCTGGCCTCTGGCAGCAAGGGACTCAGGACTGCTGTTAGTGCCCTATCTAAGGCCTCCAAGGCAATGCACACACCTGGGGCACAGACACACAAGTAGGCAAAAACACACACACACATAAAATAAAAATCCTGGGCTGGAGAGATGGCTCAGAGGTTAAGAGCACTGACTGCTCTCCCAGAGGTCCTGAGTTCAATTCCCAGCAACCACATGGTGGCTCACAGCCATCTATAATGAGATCTGGTGCCCTCTTCTGGAGTGCAGGCATATATGCAGGCAGAGCACTGTATACATAATAAATCAATAAAATTTTTGAAAATAAATAAAAATAAATAAAAATCCTGTGGGGAATCCTGCCTCCCACCCCAGGCCTCAGTTTCTCGGCTCTGTGCCTACCTGAGATGCCGTAGAGACTGGACGCCTCATAGATGGAGTCATTCCTCCGCAGAGTGGACGCCCGAGAGCCCAGCCTGGACAGCGTCCGCTCAGGGTGGCCGGCTTTGCTGGTGAGCAGAGGACAGTGACCTGAGTCAGGCTGAAGTCTCCCTGGCCCATCTGCCCACCGGAGTGTCTGAGCCTCACCTGGGCTGCCTGGGGGGGTCTAGTGAGAGGCCTCGCATGTCCTGGGTAAGAGTGCGGGGCTTGGGCACTGGCCTGGGGGCCTTGGATTTCTTGCACCAGATGGCAAAACCACCCATGTCCCTAGAGAGAGGGAGGACAGGAGGAAACCAGTGTCTGGTAGCCAGGGCTGGAAGAGCGGGCCTGTGTCTCCCTGTGGCCACCATTTAGGGGGTATTTTCCTTTCAGCAACCTCACCCTCGTGCCCGTGAGATCCCCACACCCCACATGCAGAGAAGAGGGCAAAGTGGGGGACGCCCCTCCCTCATGGCAGAAATCCGAGGGCGGCGGACGCCCCTCCCTACCCCACTCGCAGGTATCCCGGCACTGTCTTGGTCTTCCCACTCAACTTCACATCACACACGACCATGTCAGCTGCCCCCAGGGCCATCAGCCTCACACACATGCGTTTCTTCTTGGACACAGAGGCCTCTGGGAGTGGGGGGCAGGGAAGTGAGAGAGGGGAGTGGGGTTGGGATGGGAACACCCAGAGATGCTTGCCACTACTGTTAGGGACCACACTGGGGAGCTGGTTAAATAATAAATGTCATAATCATAGGAGATTCACTAACTCATATGGAATCATTGAAATGGGCTGAAATTCAGCAAACACCAAACAGAAACCGAACCAGCAGCAGCGGCACCATCCAGCAGAAACAGCCAAACCCCACTAGCCGGGCGTGGTGGCGCACGTCTTTAATCCCAGCACTCGGGAGGCAGAGGCAGGTGGATCGCTGTGAGTTCGAGGCCAGCCTGGTCTACAAAGAGAGTCCAGGACAGCCAAGGCTACACAGAGAAACCCCGTCTTGAAAAACCAAAAAAAAAAAAAAAAAAAAAAGAAATGGGCTGAAATTGTTAAATATTTGACAGGAGGCTGTGGAATCAATAGTAAAGCATCTGTTTTGGCACCCAACATCCTTTTCCCTGGTCCTATAACCCGGGAGTTCACAAAACCGCTCTTAAAAAAAAAAAAAAATCCAGTCGGGCATGGTGGCGCACGTCTTTAATCCCAGCACTCGGGAGGCAGGCAGATCGCTGTGAGTTCGAGGCCAGCCTGGTCTACAAAAGTGAGTCCAGGACAGCCAGGACTGTTAGGCAGAGAAACCCTGTCTTGGAAAAAAAAAAATCCAACCCAAGGCTACTGTGTATGCTCCGTGGGGTCAGAAGGGCTATTTTGTATTATATTCACCTATTTCTGCTTGTGAGCTAAGTCTCATGTAGCCCAGGCTAGCTCCAAAATCTCTATGTAGCCGTGGATGACCCTGAAATGTCAGCTCTTGCCTTAGCCTTCAGAGGGCTGGATGGCCCTCTAGTTTATGGCACTGGGGATGGAGCCAGGCCTCGTGTACACTAAGTGAAAGCTCGCTGATTTAGGCAGGGCCCCAGCCCTGGCTTTTGCAACAGGACCTCACTCTGCAGTCTAGGCTGCCCTGGAATTCGCCATATAGCCCGAAGGGGCTTTGAACTGGAAGCAAGCCTCCTGCCTCAGCCCAAGTGCTGGGATGAGGAGCAGCAGGCCCCACACCTAGTAGGTTAGGTTATAAGGGGCTGGTCACCATGGCTCATGCCTGGAACCCCTCAAGGAGAGAGGACTGAAGTTCCAGGCCAGCTGAGGCTACACACTGAGACCCCGTCCCCCCCACCCCACCCCCGACACCTGCTAAACACATAAGTCATGAGAACAGCTGCAATCGGAGGACAGGAGAATTTGTGGATGCCTCCCCCGTCTGCACACTGACCTGACCCTGCACAGCAGCCCGCCAGCGGTCACTAAAGACACCACCGTGAGAACCAAGCACCATCGGGGAGGTGGGCAGCTGGCTCAGGCAGGGGAGGGGGGAGAGGGGAAGCTGAGCTACGCAGAGAGCAGGGAAAGCCAGCTCCAGGCGGACTTGCCGTGCAAGAGCCTGGAAAGGAAAAGAGAACAGGAGAGGACTCGCTCCACCGCAGAAGCAGAGGGCAAGCAGAGTGACCCAGTGTCAGTTAGCAAGGCCGGCCAGATTCCAAAAACATTTGGGGTTGTTGTTTCTTGAGGAACAGGGTTTCCTGTAGCTCAGATCAGTGGCAGGTGTGCCCTGCCACGCTCAAATTCTTAGGAAAAGCTGAAGCAAGAGTTCACTCCGTAGCCCAGTTAGACACTCGCTCACAGCCATCCTCCTGCCTCAGCCTGGTGTGTGTTAACTGCTTAATTTTGGGGAAGTGGGTTGTGACAAGGCCTCAGTGTAGCCCAAGATGGCCTTGAACTCCCCATCATCCTCCTGCCTCAGCTTCCCAAGTTCTGCATGCACAGGTTGCGCCTCCCTGCCCAGCTAGCCGGTCCTGTGCCTGTAGCTCTCTAGTGGGCCCACGGATCTTACTGGTATCCAGAGGGTCGTTGACTGTAGAGAAGCCTGGGGGCAGGGGGCCCTTGTCCATCACGATCTGCATGTCCACTACCACATTGTCCTGAGGGTTCTGAGAGGAGGGGGGCAGGGGCGGTCAGCAGGGAGGCAGAGGCGGTGGGCACTGATAGTGGGTGTCAGTGGGGAGGGTCACGGGTGGCAGGGGGCAGGGGGCGGGGTGGGGCAGGCTCCGCGGTGCTCACCTCTAGGCTGCCCAGGGAGCTCAGGCACAGGTAGTAGCCGGCCTTCTGCGCGAAGCCGCGGCCAAAGTTGGCGGTCGCGCCCTCCACGGTGCAGGTGATCTGCGGGTCGCACGGGTCAGTGGGCTTTTTCCCGCCCTGGCCCGCCCCCGCCGCCTTTCCCCACCCCCACTCACCGCGGTGAAACCCGGCGGCGGCGGCGCCGAGGCCGACGACCAGACCAGGCCGACCAGCGGCGCCGCGTCTGCCCCCGGATCCATCCTCCCTAGGAACTCAGAAGGCAGCTAACGCCCTCCAAGAGCCCGGAAGCGTGGACTACAACTCCCAGAGCACCTTTGAAAGCGTGACGCAAAGCAGCTAGTGCGCACGCGCGGACACTGCTGCCCAGTCAGGTGGAGCCACGCCCACTAGGCGCGCCTGAGACTCGTTTGCGGAAGGATTAGAACTTCCGTCCCTAAACACCACCCTGTCCGCTAGGGGGCGGCTCAGCTCCCGGAACGGAAAAGACTACACTCCCCAGAATGCCATGCGGCATCATCCTTGGACCCTCTCTAAAGCCTCCTCAAGGAAACTGGTCCTGAGAGGCAAAGTAGCGCCCGCTTGTTATTCCAACGACTGCAAGAGGCAGATGCCAGATGGTGAAGTGACCCATCCAAGATAGTTACCTACAAGCCAATCAAAACTACAAAAGTCCTCCCCATGATAGACTAAAGTAATTCCATTTTGCTTTCTGGATTTGGGTGACCTACTGAACTCTGGATCTAGAAAATGGATCTAGAAAAACCCACAAAGACTCCGGAGGCAGAGACAGGTGGATCGCTGTGAGTTCAAGGCCAGCCTGGTCTACAAAGTGGGTCGAGGACAGCCAAGGCTACACAGAGAAACCCTGTCTCGAAAAACCAAAAAGAAAAAAGAAAAAAAGAAAAACCCACAAAGATACACTTGGCACAAAGATACAGAATAATCAATCAGCTGGAAACACAGGAAAAGTACTAAAAGTCCAGACGTTCCCGCAGATCTCCCAAAACAAGAATTAATTTAGGAGTTAATTATTCGTGGTTTGATACTGGACACGGATACCAATTAGTTCAAAGGACAATCAATAGAGTGCTTGCCAAGCTAGAAGCCCACTTACCTGCCTTCGTGCTTACTACAGTCTATAAAAGGCCTTGCCTACTACTACTCGGGGCTCACACATGATCCACTGCGTTGGGGATAGTTGAAAATTAAGCTTAAGCTGAAAATTAAAAGACCCTTGTGAGTTTGGATCCATATCGGCTCCTAGCATTCGTTGAGGTTTCATTAAAACCCGGCACAACACCCCTACCCCATCCCCTCCCCTGCCTTTGGTTTTTCTAGACAGAGTTTTTTCTCTGTGTAGCCCTGACTGTCCTGGACTCGCTTTGTAGACCAGGCTGGCCTCGAACTCACAGAGATCCACCTTGCTCTGCCTCCTAAGTGTTGAGATTACAGGCGTGAGCCACTACACATGGCAAGAGTCCTTTTTTTTTTTTTTTTTAAGATTTATTTATTTATGATTATGTATACAGTGCTCTGCCTGCATGTACACCATCAGATCACATTATAAACGGTTGTGAGCCACCATGTGGGTGCTGGGAATTGAACTCAGGACCTCTGGAAGAGCAGTCAGGGCTCTTAACCTCTGAGCCACCTCTCCAGTCTGCGAGTCCTTTAATAATGGCCAGACCAAGTGTAGCTGAAGCTCAGGGAGACAGCGTTCTTTATTTTTTATTTATTTATTTTAAAATATTTTATTAATTTATTCATATTACATCTCAATTGTTATCGCATCCCTTGTGTCCTCCCATTTCTTCCTCCCTCCCATTTTCCCCTTACTCCCCTCCCCTATGACTGTGACTGATGGGGGCTCCTCCCCCTTCTTGGTAGCCTGCTATCTTTGCTCTAAGTGCCACCAGCCCTCCACATCCAGGGGACGTGGTCAAATATGGGGCACCAGAGTTCATGTGAAAGTCAGACCCCACTCTCCACTCAACTGTGGAGAATGTCCTGTCCATTGGCTAGATCTGTGTAGGGGTGAGACAGCATTTTTTAAAACACAAAATATTTCCTGAGCTCAGTCTACAAAGAGAGCCCAGGACAGCCAAGGCTAACACACACACACACACACACACACACACACACACACACACACAAAACACTTAAGAACCACAGTTGCATCAGTGTCGGGGGCTTGGAGTAACCCTGTATCATCTGTCTTTCCGAGATGGGCAGTATTTTCCGAACACAAGACAGCTATTTTTGATTTACACTTCCTCTAGTTACTTCAGTTTTACATTTTAGTTTGCACACTGTGGCTCCTACATCTGGACAAGGTCAGGGTCAAGGACAGCCCCCAAAGAGTCGACGACAGGGTAGGTGTGGCTGCTAGCAGGCGGGAGGCTGAGAGCATCTAGGCCGCGCACAGAACAGTCAGAGCAGGTGGTGATTCTGCAGCCACTTCAATAGCCACGAGTTCAAGGTCCACCTGGGGGGCTGTATGAGTCCCTACTTTAAATTAAAACAAGCAGACGAGCAAAAGCCAAAAAAAAAAAAAAAAAAAAAACCACCACCAACAACAACTTTAAAATATTGGCAAAAAATAAAGAAAAAAAGAAAAAATAGAGGCGAAAGGAGAAATTTGAAATACTTTCAGTTCTAGGACTTTTGACAAACGAAACCATTGTGGCTGTGCAGCTGTTGACTTAAATAGACCTGAAGGCAAAGCAGGGGGCTGGGGCTTGGTCTGGTGCATTGTGATGCTAATTAATAAAAAAGCCATTACACCTGGGCAGGGCAAATGAGATGGGCATGGCTAAGGCTCCTGGCCTGAGGGAGACAGAGAGAATCTTGGGAAGAAGACAGACCACAAGAAAAGAGAGAAAAAAGGAGGTCGCGTGGGTTAGGTGGAGGAGAAGCCCGTGGCCAGCGTGGATGGAGGATTTGGCCCAGGGGAAGAACATTAGCAAGTAGATGGGATGACAGATGGGAGGTAGCTTGATAGAAATTATTAGAACCAGATGGCATAGGATTGGGGATCCCATACCTGCCCTACCATGGGAAGTAGCTTAGGGGATTCATATCTGCCCCACCCCAGGTTAACTAAGGCTATTTTAAAATAGAACAGGTGTCTGTGTCTTGATTGATTGCTAGTGGGTTATATTGCTGTAATAATAATTACAGGCCTGATAATACACATTATTAGGTTATACCACTGGTAAATAAACAACAACGGTAGGAATTTTTGGTGCTGTTCATTTGGTTATTTATTTATTTTTTTGGTTTTTTTTTTTTTTTTCCTTTTTTTTTTTTTTTTTTTGAGACAGGGTTTCTCTGTGTAGCCTTGGCTGTCCTGGACCCGCTTTGTAGACCAGGCTGGCCTCGAACTCACAGCGATCCACCTGCCTCTGCCTCCCGAGTGCTGGGATTATAGGCATGCGCCACCACGCCCGGCTGTTCATTTGGTTATTTTTTAATTTTTGTTTGTTTTGTTTTTGAGGCAGGGTCTGTCTAGGTAGCCCTGAATGTCCTATAACTCACTATGTAGACCAGGCTGGCTCTGTAAGTTTTATGATTCTTGGTTTTTTTTTGTTTGTTTGTTTGTTTGTTTTGGTTTTTTTTTTGAGACAGGGTTTCTCTGTGTAGCCTTGGCCATCCTGGACTCACTTTGTAGACCAGGCTGGCCTCAAACTCACAGTGATCCACCTGCCTCTGCCTCCCGAGTGCTGGGATTAAAGGCGTGCGCCACCACGCCCGGCTATTTTATGATTCTTATAGAGCAAGGCACCCCCTTCTCTGCGGGCCTTTGGGTGGCGTGCAGAGCCTCACACATCCCAAGCAGACACTCTGCTTCCTGCTGTGGTACATATTTCCATTTGTGTATTTGTTACCTTTAAACATTATGCACCCCAATCCCATACACCTCCCTGACTCTTCATATCTGTGACCCTCCACTTTTGCAGGATATTCCATCTCATTGTGAACCCCGAGATTATAAACTGTAAAAACCTGCTTCCTCTTTGGTGTGGCTGAGCCCTAACACACACCTTTAATCCAAGAGCTTCCTGTGTATTGGGAACAGGTGACTATGGCATGGCTCAGCCCTAGCACTCACCTTTAATCCAGATGCTTTCTGTGCACAGGATTTAATAAAGTTAACCCTAGGTCAAGAGGCGGCGGAGCGAGAAACTGGCTGACAGTGACTAACGAGGAGGAACACCTTGGAGGTGAAGGTTACTTAAGACAGTGTGGAGAAGAAGGGTTTTTGAGCTTTGAGCTAGCAAGCTTGCTGGCTTTTAGCTCTTGGCCTTTCCTTCTGGGTGGTCAGCTGAGCTAGCAAGCTTTGGGTTTGGGGCTTTGGGCTTTTGGGTCTTTTTCTCTGGTGGTGAGCTGGGTGCTTTCTCTGCCTCTCTGGGCTAGCAGGTTTTCACCCCAGCCTCTGGCTCCTGAGTCTTTATTAGTAATAGGGGACATTTTAGATTTTCATTTTTTACAACAACACTCCACCTCTCCACTAAAATAAAAGCCAAAAGGCAAAAACAACAAACAAACAAACAAAATAAATATCTTCTGTGGAAGCTGTAATGCATCACAATGTGTCCCACTGTATACACTTTTGTACAGGCTTTTTTTTCTTGCTTATGTTCATTGCATTGAGTCTCTGGTCTGGTGTGAGGCCTCTGGCTTCTGATGCACCGTCAGCACTGGATGCTCATGGTGACTCCTCTCAGTTACCCTGCAGCTTTGGGTCTGCAGGATCTGCCCCTTGATGCACCCCAGTAGTTTATAATGGGGGTAAATTGTTACAGTAACTTTTTGTTTTGTTTTGTTTTGTTTTTCAAGACTGGGTTTCTCTAGGTAGCCTTAGCTGTCCTAGACTCACTTTGTAGTCCAGGCTGGCCTTGAACTCACAGCAATCCACCAGCCTCTGCCTCCCAAATGCTAGGATTAAAGGCGTGCGCCACCACCGCCCAGTGTTACAGTAACTTTTATTTGCCTAAATTAATTGCTGTATCAGAGGTTTACTGCCTCCACCTGCTAACGTGGCCCTAGTCCTGGAAGCTTCTAGCATCTGTACAACCGTATCTAGGCAGAGAATGGTTTTGGCTATTGGAAGACGCTGCTGTTTAACGCCACTGTCCACCATGTCCGGACAGCTCACCAGCGCTCAGTGCAGAACGGACCCCCTTTCCCAGCAGAGGCTTCCTTCTTCCTGCCTGAATTGATCCAGACAGTGTCACTAAGCCTGACTCTCACCCGAGAGGGCAGTCACGGTAGCCCTCGGCCAAATGCAGGGTCAACTTCCTTTTTCCGGATAGGAACCTGCTGGATACATATCTGTGATTCTGGAATGTAAAGCGTTCCTGGCATCTGAAGCCCCAGCCAGCAGTGTACACCTCCCCAGGGAACCCTTCCCCCACCCCCAGAACTGTATATACACCCCTTGTTCACCCCAGCCAGCAGTGTACACCTCCCCAGGGAACCCCTCCCCCACCCCCACACCCCTCCAGAACTGTATATGCACCCCTTGTTCACCCCTAAGAAGTTGAGCCTTCTCACTGGAGCTGGCCCTGTAGTTACTCTGTCCTACTGATGTAGTACAAGACTTGCCACACAAACCACTCATGCACCAATCTCAATGAGATATTGATGATATTGATGGTTTATTTAAACACTTTCCAAGCTGGTCGATCAGGGCCACAGCAAGGAGCCTAACTGTGACAATGACCTTTGTTTTTGTTTTTGTTTTCTTGTTTTGTTTTGTTTTCCGAGACAGGGTTTCTCTGTGTAGCCCTGGCTGTCCTGGACTCGCTTTGTAGACCAGGCTGGCCTCGAACTCATAGCGATCTGCCTGCCTCTGCCTCCCGAGTGCTGGGATTAAAGGCGTGTGCCACCACAGCGACAATTACCTTTTCTTAGGGCAGTCTTTTATAGGAAAACTAGGAGTAGAAGACAGGGTGAGAGGCGGTAACACATTTTGGATAACTAACCAGATGAAGCATCATCAGCCAACCTTTAAGCTGATTGGTCCCAAGTGAGGTGAGTGAGGTGGTGGTTAGGGTCTTTCAGAGTCTATCCAAAGTGTAGCCAGGTGTGTAGATAACAAAAGTGCAGCCAGAGAGTAGCGGAGTGTGTACGTAACAAACTATGAATTGTGACACCATTGAATCATCTAGTGTAGGTTAACTTGACCCTCTGGCAGGGGATGTTAGTGTCAGCCATGAATAATGGCTTCTGGGAAGAGATTGATTAAATAAACAGAATGGGCTAATTGGCGATGAAGCTATAATATAAATGAGGGTTTGTTAGAAGCGGCACGGGAGGGGGAAGAGAAAGAGGAATGCATGCTGTGGGTGTGGGTGGGGTGGGGGAAGGGAAGGGAAGGAGAGAGAGAGCAAGAGAGAGCGCGAAGAGACCAAAATGTCTGGTTGATATAGTGAGTCTCTAGGTAAGGGGAAGCCCCGCCCCCAGGTAGGGGAAGCTCCGCCCCCAGGTAGAGGGCGGGCCAAAAGCCTGCAGCAGGACCTAACAGGAGGTAAAAAGTTGAAAAAATTTAAACTTAATTTCACCTTATAAACAAAATGGAAGATGAATACATAAATGGCTGCAGCTATGTCAAAGACCAGACCTCAACAATAGTCTATCCATCGCCTATGTCCCCTGTCCCCTCACTGACCATCGTCGGCCAACGGTGGGGGAGGGGACACATCCAACCTCCGAGACTTACTGCTGACTAAGCTCACCCTTTCTAGTTTTCTCAGAACTCAGGCTGGCTGGTTCAACTCCGCTGTTCTGCCTCCAAAATCCTCTCCAAGGGCTGGAGAGATGGCTCAGAGGTTAAGAGCACTGTCAGTTCTCCCAAAGGTCCTGAGTTCAATCTCCAGCAGCCACATGATGGCTCACAACCATCCACAATGAGATCTGGTGCCCTCTTCTGACCTGCAGGCACACATGCTGGAAGAATACTGTATAAATAATAAACAAATAAAAATCATCTCCAAGCTGACTGATTCAATCTGGCTTCTGCCAGTTTCTCACTGAATTGCTCTGCTTGCCCTCAAATCAATTCTAGCAACCTGCTCTAATCTTCTGGCTCTTTCGCATTCTCTGGCTCACTGTTTCTTCACCTGTGTCTAGGCTGTTTCTCTTCCACCTGTCTCTGTAAAACTCTCCAGGTGAAAACTGCCTCTAGGGCTAGAGAGATGACTCAGAGGTTAAGAGCACGGACTACTCTTCCAGAGGTCCTGAGTTCAATTCCCAGAAACCACATGGGACGCAACCATCTACAATATGATCTAATGCCCTCTTCTGGTGTGCAGGCAGAACACTGCATAAATGAACAAGTAAATAAATATATTTTTTTTAAATGTTGACAGACCAAAGTAACTCCATTTTGCTTAAAACTCTCATTTCCATATTTGGGTGACCTACTCCTGAACTCCGGATCTAGAAAAACCCATAGAAGGTACACTTGGCACAGAAATATAGAATAACCAATCAGCTGGAAAACAGCAAAGTAATAAAAGTCCAGACATTCCCTCCAGATCTCCCAAAAAAGTTATTCCTTAGAAGTTAATCGTCTGTGGTTTGGAACCAGACTCGTGTTGGGCTAGTACCAATTAGCTTAAAAGGCAATATTCCCCCACAAATGTCATCCAATCATGTACTGCAAAACCTATTTCTTTGCCTAAAACCTATAAAAACCACACACTTTCTAAGTTCAGGGCTCCTATTGCCAATCCGCTGTGTTGGTGAGGGAGGGAGTCCCTGCCCGGGCTTGAATAAATAACCCTCATGCGTCTACATCGGAAGTGGCTCCTAAGTGGTCTTTGGGGAACTTGAGATCTGGGCATAACACGCCTCTAAAGCCAGGCATGGTGGCGCATGCCTGTCATCCCCAGCACCAGGGAGGCAGAGGCAGGAGGATCTCTGTGAGTTCGAGGTCAGTCTGATCTACAAAGTGAGTCCACAACAGCCAAAACTGCACAGAGAAACCCTGTCTCAAAAAAACAAAAAACTTCCTTTGAATTCCATGAACTCAACTCCACTACTCTGGCCACCAACACAGTAACTGAACCAAACTGCCTGAACAGAACTTTGAGATTTGCTTCTGTCTCCTGAGTGCTGGCAGTAAAGGCCTGGACCTAAGTTTTTCTTTACCTGAAACTTGCTCTACATCAACTGGCCTTGAGGGCAAAGATCTGCTTGCCTCTGCCTCCTGGGATTAAAGGCATGTCTGAATTCCAGCTGGATCCCACAGACATAGAATGTCTTTGGATGAGATTTCTTGCCAGAGCAGCTGTGCTCTGAATTTCAATTCCTCTATAACAGGAGATGTTGAGGCTGGATCTGGACCTGGGAGGTATCTGAGCTGGTCAGCCATCAGCTCTCCTGCACTGCCCAGCTGGCCCATCCGATGGTGGTCAGCCATCAGCTCTCCTGCACTGCCTGGCTGGCCCATCTGATGGTGGTCAGCCATAGTTCTCCTGCACCGCCCGTCTGGTCCATTCAATGGTGGTCAGCCATCAGCTCTCCTGCACTGCCGGCTGGCCCATCTGATGGTGGTCAGCCATCGGCTCTCCTGCACTGCCCGGCTGGTCCATCTGATGGTGGTCAGCCATC
>OU015752.1:1035137-1047533 GCA_907169655.1 Acomys percivali | reverse complement strand
GCTCTCCTGCACTGCCCGGCTGGTCCATCTGATGGTGGTCAGCCATCAGCTCTCCTGTACTGCCGGCTGGCCCATCTGATGGTGACAGCACCAGCTCTCCCATGCCCACACCCTCAAGGCATTGGCACCTGCGCCCCCACCCCCAGGACTAGCTCTACTGTGCTTCCCACAGGAAGGGTGGGGATGCTCTCTGGAATGCTGTGTTCAACTCAAGTTTCCTTCAGGACTGAAACTGTGTGGCCGAAGTCAGCACTGGCATATTGACACATTTTATTCTTTCTTCTTGTGAAAACCAGTTTGCTTAATGATGACTCAGGGATGAAGGGCATTTTTTCTTTTCTTGAATAGATTGAGACTTGATTTTGATACAGGTCTCATTATGTAGTGCTGGCTGGCCAGTACGTAGGCCAGGCTGGCCTTGAACTCACAGAGATCCACCTGCCTCTGCCTCCCAAGTGCTGAGATCAAAGGCATGTGCCACCACCGCCCAGCTAAGTTTATTTTTAATTAAGTGAGTTTATGTCTCTCTTTCTTTCTTTTGTTCTTTCTTTCTTTTTGTTTGTTTGTTTGTTTTTCAAGACAGGGTTTCTCTGTGTAGGACTCGCTTTATAGGCCAGGATGGCCTTGAACTCACAGAGATCTACCTGCCTCTGCCTCCCGAGTGCTGGGATGAAAGGCCTGCGCCACCATGCCCAGCTGAGTTTATGTCTTTAGCAGATTAGGCAAGAAGCACAGATGCCTGTGGAGGTCAGGAGGAGAAGGCATCAGATCCCTGGAGACGGTTTCCAGGAAGCAAATGCTGGCCTTCTGCAAAAGCAGTTTCAACTCTTGACTGATGAGCCACCTCTGTAGCCTCAACTCTCTCTCCTTTGATAAGAGAGTGTGTAAAGATGGGCGTGGTGATGTACCCCTTTCATCCCAGCACTCAGGGAGGCAGAGGCAGGCAGATCACTGTGAATTCGAGGCCAGCCTGGTCTACAAAGTGAGTCCAGGACAGCCAGGGCTACACAGAGAAAGCCTGTTTCAAAAAACTAAAAGAAAACAAGAGTTTTGTAAGATGGCCCAGGAGGAGGCTTGGACAGGGTTCTGAGTTTATGAGAGAGACAGGAGCTGCTGGGACTGCTCAGGGGCAGCACAGGGGTTCCCTGGGATCCTGGTGAGAGTCCTAGAGAGTAGCGGGGAGGGGGGGGGAGAAAGCCGGGTGGGGTAAGGGAGCCTCCTAGGTCACCACTCCTCTCCTTTCGTGCCTCTAAGATTTTCTCTCTCTCTCTCTCTCTTTTTTTTTTTTTTTAGATTTTCTCTTTCTATTCTGCCTCAATCCCAGCGATTTAGGGGGCTGACAGAAGAGGATCTGGAGTTCAAGGCCAGACTCTGATATATACTGAGATGCTGTACAGAAAAAAGAAGGGGGCGTCATCCAAACAGATCAGCTGGTAAAGGACAGGCTTCCAGAGCTTAGCACAACTGACTCCATGATGGAAGTGCCATTCCCCAGCGATTTGGAGATTCACCTGAGCATTGCCACCTTACAACCCTGACCGCCTATTTGTGAGCCTCCAGGGACAGGTCACTTCAGAGACGCAGGGCCGTGGGAGGTGCATGCTGGGAAATGGTCACGAATGAATGCCCAGCCTGTGTGTCACAGCGGGCTGGAGAGCCACACTGTGGCCACTGCTGGAACACAGGCTGCCTGCAAGACTGGAAAGATGGTTGTCCCCATGAATACGCTTTGGCCCATCTTAGCGGTCACAGCCCCGTATTGCAGGCACCTTGTGGGACACAGAGAAGGATTCATCCCCTCTGCTCACTCCTTGGGAGCTGGGCAGCCAGGAAGGGAGCCTCCAGGTAGAGGGCAGACAAACTGCTGCCTCAGATACCCCATCAGGCCTCCTGGGAGGCCCAAGGCCCCTACTGTCCCTCCACAAGGTAACAGATATTTGGAAAGGACCCACGGAGTCCAACTTGTGTTTTTTGTTTGTTTTTGTTTATTTGATTTTGGTTTTTTGAGACAGGGTTTCTCTGTGTAGACTTGGCTGTCCTAGGCTCGCTTTGCAGACCAGGCTGGCCTTGAACTCACAGCTATCTGCTTGCCTCTGCCTCCTCCCACAAATCTGTGTTAATCAGGGTGTGGCTGGGAAATCATCTGGAAAAGAATACAACCCTCTTCCGGCACCTGCAATCAGGCCCGTTAAATTCTGTCTCCTCAGCCAGACAGGCAGGAGGAAGGAAGTCCCTTCCAACCCTAGCCAAAGGCCCTCTCGCCCAGTTTGCCTCCTTTGGGGTTTAGTTTTTGGTTTTGGAGGTTGTGGCGGGGGCGGGGGCGGGGGGAGCAGAGGTATATACTAGGCAAGGTCTCAAGTAGCCCCAGCAGGACTTGAACTCACCATATAGCTGAGGCTGGCCTTGAACCCCTATCCTACTATCTCTAGCTTCTGAGTGCTGGGATGACAGGTATGCAGGGCCACTCCAGGGTCCTCTCCGGCTCTGTGCTGGGGATGTCCTCAATGGTACCCACCATCATTCCTCAAAATACTGTCCTAACTCCTGGCTGTGCTTCACAGCGATCTGTGTGTCTGTTTTGTTCACAGCAGGGGCAGGCTCACCGAGTGCCTGCTCAGGGTCCCTCTAAGAAAGATGACCGTCTGTTGTCCCGTTCAACAGAGAGCTTGCTGTAGTGGAGTAGCAGGTGTCCCCACCAGGACCCTCCGGACGCCAGGACAAGAGCCGAGAGATGCCAGTCTCGGCTTCTGTGCAGGCGCTGTTCAGACTCTCCATAGCCCCCACGATGCTTCCATGGATCAAAGGGATACAAAGGTCACCACGGAGACCCCTGACTACAAACCCTGGCCCCTTGGTGTCCTTTCCCTACCCGGAGACCAAACCGACCACCACTACGGATAGCCACGGTTCAGCTGAGTCCTGCATGCACCAGGCACCCAGTCACAGGCCAGCGAGGGTTAAGAATTTGAGTTGAGTTCCAGATGTTTCTTTTTCTTCCAGGAGTTTTCCACAGCAGCCCTCCTTTCACAAAGCGGAGGCAAATCCCTCCCCTTCCAGGAAAATGAAACTGAAAGACCGCGGTTTCCACTGGCAGGTAGCACCCCCGCGGCATGAGGTTGGCCTCCAGCTGCTCTGGAAGTTGCTATTGGCCAGACGCTGGACGGGGGTAGGGGGGTGCTAGGGAGGGGCGTGGTCTGGAGAGGTTCTAGGGCCCTGGGAAGCTCCATCTGGGGGACCACATGGCACCCTCTTTCTACCACTATCTGTCGGTGCCCATGGACGAGAAGTGCGAGGGGCAGGGACCCGGCGTCCGCCGCGGGTGGCTGGTGGCCGGGGTCTTGGTGCTCCTGGTCGGGGCGCTGTTGGTCATCCCACTCGTCCTCTTCGCCGTCAGGGCGAACAGCGAGGCCTGCAGGGACGGGTTGCGGGCGCAGGACGAGTGTCGCAACAGCACGCACCTACTGCAGCGCCAGCTCACCCGCGCCCAGGACAGCCTGACGCAGGCGGAGACACAGTCAAACACCTGCAACCGGACTGTGGTAAGGCTGGGAACCTTCCCCTCCGACGCCCCAAGTGACTCCGAGGAGGCTTTGAAACCGCTCCGCAAGTTCCCACGCCTCATTCCCTGCACCCCCGACCCCCCTTCCTGCACGCCAGCCACTCGGCACCTTGAAATCCAGGGAGACCTTAGAACTCCGGACAGCTCCGAAATCCGGAGCCTCGGGTCCCCCCTCCCAGGACTTTGTGGAGCGTGCTGGAGTTGGAGAACTTGAAACTGAGGGAAACGGCCTTCCGCCTCACCGGACTTCCCTCAGCCCTGATCTTCGAAACTTTTCCACTTTTTGAGACAGTTTCTTGCTACATAGTTCAGGCTGTCCTGGAAGTCACTCTACACCAGAGTGACCTCCCAAGTGCCAGGACTAAAGGGGTTCGCCACCACGCCCAACAAATTATTGAAACTTTCAAGTGTGTCACTGAGAGACCTTGGCTGGGAAGCTCCGGTTTTTTGGGAAGGGATCTCTAACGTGTATGTGTTGGGGGGCAGGGTGGGGTTGGGGTGGGGAGCTAAAACAACTGTTTAGGACACCATGCGTGTGTTGGTGGACCTGGGTGGATGCAGAGGACCCTGGGGGGAACCGGAAGGGGGCTTTGCTTGGGTAGAAGGTCAGCTGATGACTTGACCTAGAAGGTTTTCGGGGACCAGGACAACACCCAACTCCTGTTTCTGATGCTTTTCTGACTCAGGTGAGCCTTCAGGAGTCTCTGCAGAAGGAGGTGTCTCAGACCCAGCAACAGCAAGCCCGCATCCAGGAGCTTGAGAGTGAGAAGGGTTGGGGTGGGGGAGTGGAGGGGGGCCTGGGAAAAGGGTGGGGTGGGGGAGTGAAGGGGGCTTGGGGGAGAGGTGGGGGGAGTGGAGGGGGACAGGGGAAGGGGTGGGGTGGGGGAGTGGAGGGAGCCTGGGGGAGGGATAGTGTGGGGGAGTAGAGGGGCACTGAAAAAGGAATGGGGTGGGAGGTGGAGAAGATAGGGTGGTGCTGGGGAGGGGAGAGGGGCCACAGGAGGCCAGGGAAATGGGTGGGGTGGGGGTGGGAGGGAACCAAAAGGGAATAGGACAGGCCTATTGGTGGCCCAGATGAGGGTGCCATGGACTGGCTGCTCAGGAGTCTGGATTCTTCACAGAGACAAACTGAACCCCAAGGATGAAGGAATAAAGATTCGTGATTAGAAATGGCGTTTATGGAAGCAGAGGGCAGAGGGTGGGTGGGATGCCCCTGTGACGATGGTGGGGGCTACAGAGCTGGCAGACCCCCGAGTGGTCTCCAAGCTAGCTCTTCCACAGCCCTGTAGAAGGCTCCCGGGCTCGCCTTCCCTGTGATGCCCCATTCTCGCCACTCCCGCCCTCCCGCCTGATGGCCTTGGCGGCTCAGTGGCCTTGGTGGTTAGACACATCCCAGTTGTTCTTTGGGGTGCTCTGGCCGCCTCCCCCTTGCTGACCGCTCACACTGTGGCCGTATACTGACCAGCCCTCTGTGTCATTGCAGATGAGGTCACGAAGTTGCACAAGGAACTGGAGACTCTAAGGTGAGGAACACAGCCCCCTTGACCACAGCCACCTCCTCCCCGGCCCTCCTCACGACCCGGAACCCACTTGGCCCTCACAATCCATAGTTCGGGTCTGAGCTGTGAGGAAGGCCCACTAGCATGAGGGCCTGAGTTCAGATCTCCAGCACCCACTTACAAGGGGGCTGGAGTCCTGTGATATTGGCCAGACTGTCAACCCACACCGTCAGCTTCCTATTCAGTGAGAGACCCTGTCTCAAAAAGTAAAAAAGAGGGTGTGCAGGTAACATCATAGGAGTCCCCATTGCACAATAAAGTCCCAAAGTTCACAGGCATCTGGTGCACACCTTTGGTCTCAGCACTTAGGAGGCAGAGGCAGGCAGATCACTGTGAGTTCAAGGCCAGCCTGGTCTACAAAGCGAGTCCAAGACAGCCAGGGCTGTGTAGACAGATCCTGTCGCCAAAAAACCCTAAATAAATAGAAAGTAAATAAGGTGAATATGATAGAGGAGGACACCTGATGTTGATCTCTGGCCTACATATGCACCTACGCAGGTAAACACACACAGGTGTGAACACACCAGCACTCACACAGGTGAACACACCAGCACTCACACACAGGTGTGAACACCCCAATACTCACACACGGGTGTGAACACACCAGCACACACAAAGAAAGCTCATAATGTAGCCGGGTGTGGTGGTGCACACCTGTAACCCCAGCACTCCAGAGACAGATCGCTGTGAGTTCAAGGCCAGCCTGGTCTACAAGCAAGTCCAGGACAGCCAGGGCTACACAGAGAACCCTGTCTTGAAAATCCAAAAAAGAAAACCAAACCGAAACAAACCAAAAACAGAAAAGAAGAAAAAGAAAGCCCATAATGTGTTTGAGTAAAGAGTTTTAGAGAACCAAGCAGTGACTGCCCACACTTTTAATCCCAACACTCAGGAAGCAAGGGCAGGTGGATCTCTGTGGTTTTGAAGCCAGCCTGGTCTACAGAATAAGTTCCAGGACAGCCAGGGCTACTCAGAGAAACCCTGTCTCAAAAATAAAAAACAAAACCAAACAAATCCAATAACAACAAAAAGAATACAGAGGAGGGGAGGGGAGGAGGGGAGAGAAGGGGGGTGACTCTGGATAAAACGCTTGCAGAACAAGACCAACAATCTGAATTTGATCCCCAGAACTCTACACACATGCCAGGTATATGAGTACTCATATATACATTACACATGCACATGTTCACACATACTCACTCACACACGCTAAATAAAATTTAAAAAGAATAAAAATAAAATCAAAGAAAAGAAAATGTGAATTTGAAAGACTAAAAATATGGCTGAGGACTTGGTAGAACCCCAGCCTAGAATCCCCCAGTGAGGGGCTGGGGGCATGGCTCAGGGGTGGAGCCTCTGCCTAGAATCCCCCAGTGAGGGGCTGGGGGCGTGGCTCAGGGGTGGAGCCTCTGCCTAGAATCCCCCAGCTTCATCCCAGCCCAGAAACATTTAAAAGAGAAGCTGATCAGGAGGGGTCAGGTGACCTCTCCCTGAGTCATCCCCTCTCCACGCAGGAACCAGAAGAAAACTTCTAGCACAGTGCCGGAGAACTCTGGCGGCCCTGTGGTGGTTTCCAGCCTACTGACACTCATGGTGACAATGTTCACACTCTTTTTGACGCTCTTTTAGCAGGTGAGGAACTGGGTCCGGGGGAGCTTGTGAGCAGTGGGGGCAGGGGTGGACGATGGGGGATGGTTATATGGGCTGTTCTTGGGCCCCCCCAGAGGAGCCTCTCAGGGAAGGGGCGTATCCTGCGGTGGGTGGGATGGGGTGGTACTTAACCATTGTGTGTTACCCTGTCTCTAGGCCACAGCCCGTTTTGCACCTGTTTGAGGTTACAGGGCTCATGGTGACTCTGAAGAGGTCACGGCAGCCCTGAAGATGTAGAAGCCACTCAGCGGAGCCCAGATTGCACGTCCCTCCGAGCAACCTTATGACTGGGGTGGGGATGGGGGCTAGGTTCTTTATTGTTTTCACGGTTATTGGGGAGGAGGGATCATTTATTTCTGATGTCTTTAAACCCTGAAAAATAAAGTAATTTGGAAAGAGATTACTTCTAAGTTGCGAGTGTCACTGGGACACATATGTAGAGAGGGGGCTCACTGGCTATAGTCCAGCTAATCCAACAATGGCTGTCTACCAACAGAGGTTTTCTATTTTATTTGTGAGAAATTTTCTGTTTATACAGATAGGACAAAGATTCAGTAGGCTTCTTGTCCATCCCCCGCCTGGCACACCATGATTGATTAGCCAGGACCAAAGATCCATGTGAGTCATGCCACCACAACATTCACTCTGCCTGTGCAGACCATGACCTCGCGTCTGGCGATCAGTGCTGAGCCTGTTCCCCTGGGGCTCAGTTAAACCCAGCGCATTTCATTCATCCAACTGAGCAGCAGAGTCTCCAACCCAAAGTGTTAGGATTAAAAATGAGATGCTGCACAGCAGATATGGTATGGAGGGGAGGAGTGCCCATGGGGTGGGGGGAGAGACAGAGACAGAGAGGCAGAGAGAGGGAGAGACAGAGAAGAAGAGACAGAGAGACAGACAGGGAGACAGATGGGGAAGAGAGAGAGAGAGAGGGAGAGACAGAGGAAGAGACAAGGAGACAGATGGAGAGAGAGAGAGAAAGAGAGAGAGAGAACACCCCAACAATTTGCCCCCAGCAGGTGATGACATCAGAGGTTGCTAGGTAGCCTGGGGCAGGCTTGTGACTCTGCTTACATGCTAACATTCCTCCTTTTCTTATAATTAAAAATGAGGATGTTGGATTGTTTTTCATACAAGGTAGGTTAAAGTATATAAATGTAGGTTCATTGGAAGCAGCTCTTGGTTGACATGCAACGGGGGAGCGGAAAGAAGAGCAACAAAATGTGCAGATGCTATGGTTTATGGGAAGGAAAATCTCTGTCCTGGAAAGTTCAGGGAAGAGGGCGGGGCATGCCAGCCATGTCCTGCAGCAGATAAGGATGGAGGAGTGCTGGGAGAACCTGGAGCTGTTTGTCCTGGGTCTGAGGCACACCATTTCCGACTTTTGTAAATGGATAAACGGTGAAGAAATTAATGTCTTTTACGACTTCCTGCTGACAGTGGGGCATCAGCAGGGAGTCAAAAGGCTGAATTCTTGGCCAGGTCCAGGAAGAGGAGGCTGTTGTATTTGCTGTCAGGGTCTGAGAAGTCTGTGGTGAGGAGAGACAATGCAGGGCAGCCGACACGATCTGCGAGGTTGGACTGGAGCTCCTGTGGGTAACTGCTTTGAGCTGTCTTGGATGTAGAGAATCTGGCAGAACCCCGCTGGGTGTGATGGCGCACGCCTTTAACCCCAGCACTCAGGAGGCAGAAGCAGGTGGATCTTTGTGAGTTCGAGGCCAGCCTGGTCTACAAAGTGAGTCCAGGACAGCCAAGGCTACACAGAGAAACCCTGTCTTGAAAAAAAGTTTCATTTTTGAGCCGGGCGTGGTGCTGCATGCCTTTATCCCATCACTCGGGAGGCAGAGGCATGCAGAGTTCAAGCCCAGCCTCATCTAAAGAGTGAGTTTCAGGTCAGCCAAGGCTACACAGAGAAACCCTGTCTCGAAAAATCAACCAAAAAAAAAAAAAAAAAGCAGTTTTGTTTTGGATCTTTGGACCTGTCATTTAAGGGATACTAAGGCCAAGTTTGGTTGTAGAGGTGTGTAAGCTTAGCAGTCCTTAATGTGGGTATAGGGAGGTAAAATTCTCCAGAAGGCATCCCAGAGGGGGAGCCTGGAGGGACGGTGAGTGAACTATTCCCATGGGGAGAGAAGGAGTCAGTGACCATTGGGGCATTCCCCCAAAGCAAGATGTGACTGGAGGAGATTGGTGCAAACTGTCCCAGAAGCTCCTCAGCAGTGCTCAGAGACCAAGGGCATGGCCCGAACAGGCACAGTCGCCAAGCGCCAGGATTTTGAACAGGAATGAGAGGGAGAGGGGAAGGGAGAGGGGGAGGGGGACAGAGAGGAGGAGGGGGGACAGAGAGGGGGAGGGTGATGGAGCGGGGGAGGGGGAGGAAAAGGGAGAGGGAGAGAGGGAGGGAGGGGGAGATCTCACCTGAGGGAGAAGGTCCTAGACGAAGGGTTTGGACGCTTGGCAAGAACAGCAGGAAGGGAAGACTCAGCAATCAGCTGGCGTTGGCTGCAAGAATGTAGCAACTGGGCAGTTAGGGGAGTCCCAAAACCAGGCAAAAGGGGAGGAATCCCACGCTCTGAGATAGGCGGTGGGTGAGAAACTTGGGCTGTTGGTTGGCAGTATTTTACGAAATTCCATTTCACCTGAGAGGTGGATTTCCTGTAGCTTATAAGAATCCTCTCTTAAGTTTAGAAAAGGAGATAAACTTTAGAGATGTCAGCAGCATCATTGTTTGCAGCCTATAGTGAAATACACATTGAGGAAAACGCAGTAGACATACAGCCCAGCAGAGGCCTGGGAAGAAGCTTTCTGTTGAAAGCATGAATATTCTTTGTGGTGAGCTTAGGAAAGGCAGAAGCCTTGTGGAACTTTCTGACATCTGTGGAGCACACAAACATCCTGTAGAGCAGGAGGAACAAGCTCACCTGACCTTAATTTTCAGCAACAGTACACATCCGGACATGTCTGTCCGGAAGACTGGAAGACTCAAGCTCAATGGGAAACATTTAAAGTATAGATTTAAAAGACAAACCAAAGGAAATTTAAAATCTTGAACTTGGACCTATGATAGTGGATCATATCGTGGAAAAAAAATTTTTTTGAGACAGGGTTTCTCTGTGTAGCCTTGACTGTCCTGGACTCACTTTGTAGACCAGGCTGGCCTCAAACTCACAGTGATCCACCTGCCTCTGCCTCCCGAGTGCTGGGATTAAAGGCGTGCGCCACCACTGCCTGCCCACCTTTATTTTTATTTTTATTCTTTTTTTTTTTTTTTTTTTTTGAGACAAGGTCTCTCTGTGTAGTCTTGGCCGTTCTGGACTCCCTTTGTAGACCAGGCTGGCCTCGAACTCACAGTGATCCATTTATTCTATTTTCTATTTGACTTTTAAACAAGAGATCTAGTATTTAGCAGCTTTAACTAGCTAATGAATTGGTTGATAAACTAACATGGCGGATTACCTTGGGCTACACTTCTAACCGCCTGTTCTCTAGCTATTAAGCTACCATTAGTTTAGCCATCAATGTGATCAGAGACCTGAGAAGAATAGATTATAATCTAAGTGAATTTATGTATCAATTAAAATGACAGAGTCGGGCTTGGTGATACATGATCTGATGCCCTCTTCTTGCCTGCAGGAGTACATGCACTGTATACATAATAATAAATGAATAAATCTTTAAAAATAAAGACAAGGATTTTAGATTTAATCCCTGTTAAATTGGAGCCATAAAAATATAAACACAGTCCCTAAAGAGAAAGCAGAACAGTTTCATGTACAATTTAGTTTATAAAACGTCGAAGGCCTGGGAGCAGGAGAGCCGGCCCTGCCCTGAGGACACAGGAGCAGGAGAGCTGGCCCTGTCATGATGATGTGGGAGCAGGAGAGCAGGTCCTGTCCCAAGGACAAGGGAGCCGGCCCTGATCCAGGGCTTTAAGTGGACCTTACCCCAACCTCATGTTTGACCTGCTAGAACACATGAAGGGGCTAGATGTGCAGATTCAAAGATTAAGAATGTCTTTGACACACAGCAACAACGGAACTTATAACAGCAGTCCCAGTGAGGATCAGGTAACGATAGTGTAGGCCTCAAACCAGACCCATGACTCATAACAATGAACATTTGAAAGTAAACATATGTGGACAAAAGGCTATACTGCATGGTACACTACAGCTTCTGTTACAAGATTTTTTGTTTGTCTGTTTGTTTTGTTTTACTAGGGGTAGGAGAGGGATTTTGGTGCATGACGTGTAAATCATAGACATTCAATAAAAGTTAAAAAGAAAAAAGTCTAAGGCCAGGCGTGGTGGCACATACCTTTAATCCCAGCACTTGGGAGGCAGAGGCAGGAGGATCATTGTGAGTTCGAGGCCAGCCTAGTGTACAAAGTGAGTCCAGGACAGCCAAGGCTACACAGAGAAACCCTGTCTCGAAAAACCAAAAAAAAAAAGTCTATACCTTATAAAAGTCTAAGACTATATTAATACACTAATAACATTATCATATTTAGAAAGCAAGGCCAAACATATTTTTAAAAGACTTATTTATTATGTATACAGTACACATTAAATCACATCATAGATGGTTGTGAGCCACCATGTGGTTGCTGGGAATTGAACTCAGGACCTCTGGAAGAGCAGTCAGTGCTCTTAACCGCTGAGCCATCTCTCTAGCCCATAGGCCAAACATATTTTTAAGGCAGTGATTTTTAAGCTTTTAAGAATGAAGGCAGGAGCCAGGCGTGGTGGCGCACGCCTTCAATCCCAGCACTCAGGAGGCAGAGGCAGGCGGATCGCTGTGAGTTCGAGGCCAGCCTGGTCTACAAAGCGAGTCCAGGACAGCTTGGGCTACACAGAGAAACCCTGTCTCAAAAACAAAACAAAGCAAGCAAGCAAACAAATTGTCCTCAAGTGTGGGCCCCTTGACCCTAGTTGGCTGATGTGCACCAAGGTCTCAGGATGCAGAGGAGCTGGGGAGCAGCATCTTATGGGGTGCTGACCATAGCTGGTATGAGCTGGGGGAAGACTGTGGGAGGACAGCTCATTAGCTCTAGTCAGAGAGGAGGGCAGACAGACCCACAAGGGGGGGGGGATATGCAGCTAATTTGCATATGCGGACCTCATTGAAGACAGGCAAAGTCTTTTTAAAAATATTTATTTATGTACATGAGTGCTTCTGTCTTCATGGTTATCAGATGCCATCACCGATGGTTGCTGGGGATTGAACTCAGGACCTCTAGAAGGGTGGCCAGTGCTCATAATTGATAAGCCATCTCTCCAGCTCCCAAAGACAGGTGAACTTAACGCTACGGAGGAAATGCTGCATCAGAGGCAGGGACTTTCCAACCGTATCATTTAGATTGGCAGACCATTGTTCACGTGATTTCTGAGAAGCCAGTTCTCTGGTGGGGAACAGAAGCCAAACTGACTTTATCATGCTGTGGCCTTTGTCTCTATGGAGTTGAGAGGGCCCAGACCTGATTTGTGTAGGGAGCATCCCCACTCCTGCTGTCCCATGTGTCCTTCAGTGGCCCTGGAAACCCACATCTCTCCCTCTGTGGGTTTTTTTTTTTTTTTTTTTTTTTAGACAGGGTTTCTCTGTGTAGCCTTGGCTGTCCTGGACTCCCTTTGT
>OU015752.1:1009998-1035127 GCA_907169655.1 Acomys percivali | reverse complement strand
CATCCTACACAGGTGTGAGCAGTCATTTGGTTAATATCCTACACAGGCGTAAGCGGTCATTTGACTAATTCCAGTGGTGGTCCAGCTGATACCCAAGAACAGGCACGGCATGATTTAAACCAGTTTACACTCAGCTAAATCCTTGTAAGGACAGTCTCTCACCTTTGCCTCCCAGACTCCTCCTGTCCTGCAGTGCCCAGCTCTGATATGCTTTCTGTCTCAGGGATACCTCTGCTATACCACATTGAGTGTCCCAATCCCACAAACCCTTTGCCCTGCCCCCACTTGGGTTCTCCCGCGCCAAACATGCATTCCTCTGGTAACTTCCTTCCTTCATATCCTCCTGGGACCCAGCTATTGTCTCTGCCATTTCCTGCCTGTGGTGCTGAGGTTCACTGTTCTGTGTTCCCTCCACCCCACCATGTCCATTGGAGACAATGCGTCCCTGGGGATCCCCAAATGCCCCTTCACTGGCACCCATACATCGTTTTGCTCCTTGATTCTT
The DNA here is from genome assembly GCA_907169655.1 of Acomys percivali. Classification (NCBI taxonomy): domain Eukaryota; kingdom Metazoa; phylum Chordata; class Mammalia; order Rodentia; family Muridae; genus Acomys; species Acomys percivali. Next base: position 1,034,622 of record OU015752.1, on the reverse strand, counting down.
GTTTGCTTCCCATCACTGTCCTTCTCTAGGTACCAAAGTCTTCCCAGCCTCCAGCATATTGTGCAGGCTTTTCTAGATCTTCAAGATACTATATCTTGAGGTTGTACAAGGGTCTGAGGCTGTCCAACTGCTTTGCGTGTGTGTTCTGGGAACAACCCCAAGGCCTGACCCCAACATGCTGGCCACACTCAGCCCCTCACTGGGGGATCCTAGGCAGGGGCTCCACCCCTGTGCCACGCCCCCAGCCCCTCACTGGGGGATCCTAGGCAGGGGCTCCACCCCTCTGCCACGCCCCCAGCCCCTCACTGGGGGATCTTAGGCAGGGGCTCCACCCCTGAGCTTCATTGGTTGTACTTAAGGCTCTTCTCTAGTGGTGTTGGATAGAGGCCTCTCCTCTGAGTTCTGACAGTGCCGTTTTCATGAGTTCAGCTGTGCCTGTTACAAAGTGTTGTCACAGCTGGCTCTTGACTTTCTCTGAGAGAAGGAGGGGCAGGAAGGGTCATTATCGATGCTGGCTGGGTCACCTCTTCCCCCCTCTCCTGCTCTAGACAGTTCACCAATTGCTTTGTAATAAACTTATAGATTTCCTGGGGTGAACTTTGGAATGCCACCATGCCCGGCCAATGGGAAGACAAGGTTGTTGGTCTCTCACTGAAGTCTGGGAAGCCCCAACTTGCCCAAGGAGGCTCCGACGAGAAGCAGTCAGGACCGAGGGTATTGAGCTGTAGAGCAGAGATGACCTTCCTGGAGGCTCCATCTGCCATAGGAAGCGGGGTCACAAGGACACTGTGGCTCTAGGTGCCACCTCTGGGGATTCACTCAGGCCAACCTGGCTCACTGAGGCGGGTGGCTAGGGCCATTCTCCCAGGCTTTTTGACAAACATTGGCTCCTTCTGACAAGGGGCCCTAAAGGAGCAAGTGGCCTGTGTTCCTGACCTGTCCAGGTGAAGAGCTCACCTGCCGTCAGACTACTTTTTTTCTTTTTTCTTGTTTGGTTTTTTCAAGACAGGATTCTTCTGTGTAGCCTTGGCTGTCCTGGACTCGATTTGTAGACCAGGCTGGCCTTGAACTCTCAGCGATCCACCTGCCTCTGCCTCCCAAGTGCTGGGATTAATGGCGTGCGCCACCACGCCCTTCTCTCTCTCTCTCTCTCTCTCTCTTCCAGACCAGGCTGGCCTCAAACTCAAAGAGATTCCCCTGCCTCTGCTCAGGAGTGCTATGATCAGAGGTGGGGGGGGGCGCGGGGGACACCTGGCTTGGCCTAGTAGAACATTTTATTTATATTCTCGTCAGCGTTGAACCTCATGTAGCCCAGGCTGTCCTCTAACGGCATACCACCCTTACCAGGGCTGACAGGGATGTGCTACGGGACACAGCGTCCATTTCACGAACTAAATGAGGGGCACACAGCAAGTGGTCCTCGGCTCACGTTTAGCGAGCACGTACTGTGTGCTGGGTCCGCGTGGTCACAGGGTAGAGGACGAAGCAAAACATGAGGCTTCGCTTTTTAGGGGCTCAGTTGGAATGTGGGGGCAGCCAAGGAAGGAGACTCGGGTGAAATGAAGGCAGACCGCTGGTGTCTGATGACCTGGGGTGCCCTAGGACCCACAAATTTGGAAAGAGAAATAAGCTGAACTCTGACCTAGGCAGACCCTACATGCCTCTCACGCACACACAAAATAAATAAAATGCAATAAAAAGTTTTACAACAACTTTTTTTTTTTTTTTAAGATTTACTTATTTGTTATTATGTATACAGTGCTCTGCCTGCGTGTACACCTGCAGGCTAGAGGAGGGCACCAGATCACATTATAGATGGTTGTGTTGTGAGCCACCATGTGGTTGCTGGGAATTGAACTCAGGGCCTCTAGAGCCATCTCTCCAGCCCCAAACACAACTTTAAAAAAGACCCTTGCTTGAATCTCATTTGCATGGAAAGAGTGCCCACTAGCGACGGAGCACAGTAGGGATGGAGACCGTGCAGGACACGCCCCCCCTCCCCAGCTCCCAGACTCAGTTCCCCATCAACAGAACGGGCTCACCTGCCATTCCCGCCTTCCTAATTAGATATGGTCTTTGGAGTTTTCTCCCCTGTGGGACTCTCACCAGTCACTGAGTTCAGGGGAACCGGAGGCTCGCAGGGGTCTGGTGGAAGGGCCCCCAGCTAACAGGCCTGGAGTGGTTCCTGCACACCCCTCCCCACCCATCGGGAAGCCACCGCTGGGCGGGGCGGAACCGTGGGTGTCCCCAGAGACTCAAGGTGCCAATTAAGAGCTGGTGGCCCGTCTAGGGTCAGAGCCGCGGCGGGATGGCAGAGCCGGGCCCGGAGCCGGGACGCGCTTGGCGACTGCTGGCCCTATGCGGGGCTGCGGTGTTCCTGGCGGCGGCCGCGGCAGGAGGGGCGCTGGTGGCCTGGAATCTGGCGGCCTCGACGGCCCGGGGTCCCCGTTGCCCCGAACCCGAGCAGGTCAACTCCACGGTGTGGCCCCCAGACTCGGCGCCCGAGGTGGAAGAACTGAGGCGGCGGCTAGCCGAGGCTGAGCAGCGTCAGGAGAGCCTGGTCTGGCGGCTGCAGCGAGCAGAGGGCAATAGGATGGAGCTGGAGGTGGCGCTCAAGGCCTGCAAGGACCACCAGGTAGGTGCAGGGGAAAGCCAGAAACTCCGCAAAGAGAGCCTGCTTGCCCAGCTCAGCGTCCCCTAACTCCCTAGGAATGGAGCGGAAGTACCGGACTACCTTAGTTCCCCCTACCTCCCAAAATGCCAGTTCCTCTTGGAGTCTAATTTCTAATCCACAACGGCTCTTCTTCCTGCAATTGAACACAAGGAAAAAGCCCAGGCCCTGGAGCTTCTAGAGACCTTGTGTCAGATCTCTCTGTGCTGCCTCACTCCTACTTTAGGTTCCATCAGTCCTATTTTGAGAGAGAGACACTTATGTCACCTGTAATTTAGAAGACTAAAGTTGGCCTCTTGGGGTGGTACCAGCAGGACCTTCCTTTTCCTGGGGCCACCCCCTCAGACACTTTTTTTTTTTTTTTTTTGGGTTTTTCCAGACAGAGTTTTTCTGTATAGCCTTGGCTCTCCTGTGCTTGCTTTGTAGACCAGGCTGGCCTGGAACTTACAGCAATCCAACTGCCTCTACCTCCCGAGTGCTGGGATTAAAGGCGTGCGCCACTACCCCTGGCTTCAGAAGCTTTCTTAACCCTCTTGACTGCCCAGCCTCACGAAACGAAGTGCTCAAAACCCAGTCATTAGAGGAATGGTGTGACACACCTCTCATCATAGCACAAGGAGGCAGAGGCAGGAACATCAGGAGATCCTAGGCATAGCTCCCCCCCAAGCCACGCCCCCAGCCCCTCACTGGGGAGCCTAGGCATAGCTTCGCCCCAAGCCACGCCCCCAACCCATCACTGGGGGATTCTAGGCAGGGGCTCCATCCCTGAGCCATGCCCCCAGCCTCTTTTTCCGTTTGAGGCATGATCTGCCTAAGGTCCCCTGTGTGTCCTTGAACTGAGGCTGAGGCCCTGCCTGGCTGGAACTCCTGATCTTTCCTCTTCTACCTTCCAAGTGTTAGGGTGACTGTCCAGATGACATTTGAATTTTAAAACTCAAAGTGTCCTGGCAAGCTGGGCCAGGGGGACCACAACATTGAGGCCACCTTGGAGTACAAAACATCAGGGCTCTAATCTCAATACGGGAACGTCAGAATGGCCCCCCACATACCCTCTGACTACACAGGAGAAGCGCCTGAGGCTCTGGAGGTCACATCTAGCCAGGATGTTCGCCTTGCTTGCTGTAAGATGTCTCAAGGGAGCCAGTCCTGCTTTTCAGGAGGAACCAATGTGAGCCTCAAACATTGTCAGAGTTCCGGGGGAGCTCAGCGAGCCCCTCCTCTGTTCCTGTCTTCCACTCCTCTCTCCTGTCTGCAGAGCCGGCTCCAGACCCAGCTGAAGGCCCTGAAGAGTGAGATGGACCAGGCAGAAGCTCGTGGCACGCAGATGGGGCTGGAGAACGGAGAGCTGGCAGGTGGGCTGGTGTGTGTGTGTGTGTGTGTGTGTGTGTGTGTGTGTGTGTGTGTGTGGTCTGGGTAGGCTGGTAGGTGGGCTGGTGTGGTGGTGTGTGTGTGGTGGGTCTGGGCAAGGCTGGCAGGTGGGCTGGTGTAGAGGTGTGTGTATATGTGTGTGTTATGGGTAGGCTGGCAGGTGGGCTGGTGTGGTGATGTGTGTGTGTGTGTGTGGTCTGAGTAGGCTGGCAGGTGGGCTGGTGTGGAGGTGTGTGTGTGTGTGGTATGGGTAGGCTGGTGGGTGGGCTGGTATGGTGGTGTCGGGGGGTTCTGGGCGAGCCTGGTGGGCTGGTGTGGTGGTGTGAGTGTGTGGTGGGTCTGAGTGAGGCTGGCAGGTGGGCTGGTGTGTCGGTGTGGGGGGGGGGTCTGGGCGAGGCAGATCCCTAGAAACATTTGCACAGTGCATAGACCTGCAGTCGCTGTGCAAACCATGTAAAAAAGACATTAATGATAAGCAAGCAAGCAAACAAACAGAGTAAAAAAGAAGGCCAGGCATGGTGGAGCATGCCTTTAATCCCAGCACTCGGGAGGCAGAGGCAGGCAGACCTCTGGGAGTTCGAGGCTAGCCTGGTCTACAAAGTGAGTCCAGGACAGCTGACTTGAAAATAACGAAGACTAGACTGTGGCTGTGCTTGGCAGATAGAAATTTTGCCTAGCACAGAGAGCCCTGGGTTCCAGAGCAGCATTCACAAGCCAGGCCTGCCTGGTAGCACACCTGTCACCCCAGGACCCAGGAGGCTGAGACAGGAGGAAATTTGTGAGTTGAGGTCAACCTGTGCTACACAGTAAGACTCAGTCTTAAAACAAAAACAAAAGCTGCATGCGCCCGGTGTGGTGCCAGCACGCAGGAGGCTGCAGGCAGGAATCCGGCGTTTGGAGTTAATCTTGGGTTATGTAGTAAGTCTGAAGTCAGGCTGGGCTACGTGAGACTTTGTCTCCAAAAACGACTAAGGACACTGAAATGAGCCGGGCAGTGGTGGCGCACGCCTTTAATTCCAGCACTTGGGAGGCAGAGGCAGGAGGATCACCGTGAGCTCGAGGCCAGCCTGGTCTATAAAGTGAGTTCGGGACAGCCAGAGCTACACAGGGAAACCCTGTCTCGAAAAAACAAAAAAAAAAAAACAAACAAACAAAAAAAAAACCAAGAAAAGAATATTGAAATAATGACTATGACGATGGTGATGATGACGAACATAGAAAGTCATGATTTAAGCCAAGCATCCACCAGTCACGCAGTTTCATGACTCTCTGGCCCCTGCAGAAGCCTTGGCGCGCTGGGAGGCAGCTGCCACTGAGTCCAAGCAACATCTGGAAGAGGCGCTGCAGCGCGCAGGCGCAGCAGAGGCAGACAGCGAGGCTTGCCTTGGCCGCGAGGTGGCGCTGACGGAGCGCGTGTGAGTTAAAGGGCGGGTTGCGGGGCAGATGGACAGGGCCGCTGACCAATGACTGTGTGGACTGCGGCTCTTTGGCCCAATCGGTATGTAGAGGCGTGGCTTAATCACACTGGCAGGGCGGCCACGTGGGCGGGGCTTGGAGGTGAAGTTGAAGGTAGCCGGGATAGGTTGTTTCGGGGTGCGGTCCCCAGGTTGAAGGTGTCACTGGGTAAGGGATTTGGACTCTAGGGAGGGAGGAGCAGGGATTAAAAAACAAGGTTGCAAGGAAAAGGCGTACGGAACGAGAAGAGTCAGTCAGGGGTTTGGGGAGGATCGTGGGGGGGGGGGGGGGGGGGGGGGGGGGGGGGGGACCGGAATCCCTAGGGGGGGGGAGCCCTGACGGTAGAGACTCCCAGACGGACACGGGGTGGGAGTGTCGGGAGCTCACAGTTCCCTCCTTCCGCAGTTACGCCCTGGAAGCTGAGCTCGGCACCCTGAGGAGAGGGTCGCGCCCCCGACTCCGCTCGGGATCTAAGTCCAAGCCCAGCGTCCGCTCCCGACCGAGGTCTGAACCCACCAAGGGCTGCCGGAGGCCACCTCGCGATCTCCAGTAGGGACGGGGCGGAAAGTGTGCGTGAGAAGCGTGGCCCGCAGCATCCACGCGCAGCTTTCCGCCCACGACAGCCCAGGGTGGCAGGCAGCACACAGACTCAACCGTCCCACATAGGGAAACTGAGGCTTCTTCGCCCTGGCCCTGGGGTCCCTGGGGTCCGCGACACAACCTTCATCCCGTAGTCAAGGCTGGGCTCACCCGGTAGGAGCACAAACAACTCCAGGTGCGATTTCAACAGAGAACCGGGGCGCAGCAAATGACGGTTACAAGTCCTAAGGAGCCTCGAGGGTCGGGGCCAGGAGACCGCGTTCTGGAGGAGAAGCCCGCGCGACAGGACAGCGCAGGAAGCAGGACCGGGATCTTGCTGAGTCACACGGAGAGAAAGGGCTCAAAGAATGACTGCTGGTTACTAACTCCCCTCCTGCCCTTCCCGCCGCTCTCTCCCCTCGCCCCTTCCCTGCCCCCTCCCCCTTCCCTTTCCACTGGGTCTCACGTAGCTGGTTTTGACCCCACTAGCTATGCAGCCGGCATCGCTGAAGGCCGACACCAGCATCCTGCTCAAAGAGCTCGTGTGCGCTTAGTTTCACATTATTTGTGAGCCTTACAATTAATGTTTAACATGTTGGTTTTTGGGTTTTTTGTTTTGTTTTGGGTCCCCCCCCCTCCCCAGGCATCTTCCTATGTAGCTCAGGTTGGCCTGAAAACACACCGTCCGCGCATTGCTTCAACAAGCTTGGCTCATTTTCCCTTTGAAGCCGCTTATCCACGTTTAAAGTGATTAATACAGAGAATTTCTGGATATTTTCCATCCAGATTCTTAAGTTACTCTTTGTTTCCGTTTGTTCCACGCACTGGAGATAGGCTGAGCGCTGCAGACACCAGTCTGTGAACACCTGCCAGTCTCAGACCCATGAATACTGAGAAGTTTGGGGGTTGGGGTGGGGTGAAGAGGCGGCCCTGTAGCTAAGGCAGCACCCACATCACGAACACTGGTCCCAGGGGGACCCAGCACCCTCCTCTAGCCTACTTTGGTACTACATTTTAGCTGTGCACATACCTGCAAGCAGAGGATATACAGAATACATGAAAAATTAAAAACATTTGCTTGTGCTGGGCTACATAGAGAAACCCTGTCTCGAAAAACAAACAACAAACGTGTTTGTTTGAGACAGGATCTCTCTATATAGACCAGGCTGTCCTGAAAGTCTGCCTGCTTCTGCCTCCCAAGTGCTGGGATTAAAGGCGTGCGCCACCAGGCCTGACCAAAAAACAAAACCAAAAGCCCTTTCTTCTCTACATCCCACAAACAGTGCACAGTATGGAGAGGGCACCTGTCACCTCAGCTGGCAAACCGGGAAGCTGAGGTCCAGACCCACCTGGGCCTGATTATCAAACAAAAGCAAAGCAAAGCCCAAAACATTTGTAAACACTTTACATTTGCTCAGCTGTAAAGAAACACATCCTCTGGGTTTGGAGATGGAACAGGTGAAAACAAAACTCTGGCTGCTCTTTCTGAGGACCCAAGTTCAGTCCCCAGCACCCACAATCCAGCGCCTCCCAAGCGCCTGTAACTCCAGCTTCTGGGAATACGACGCCCCCTTCTGGCCTCTGCCGCCCATAACAACACACAGATACATAAAAACACAACTTTAGAAATGGGATGCGGGGAGACTGGGGGTATAGCTCAGTGTCAGAGTGGTGGGTGTAGAACTTTAGACACAGTATCAAAAAAAAAGAAAAGAAATGAAAAAAAAAGGCATTTTTGTTTTTTGTAAATTGGAAGCGGGAGCCCAGGAGTTTCTAGTTGCCATTCCGCTTCGCTCCACCAGGGGTCGCCGCAGCACACAGAGCGGCGAGGTGGGGACAGAGCCGGTAGCCTTGCCCTGAGAACTGGGGAGCTCAGCCGGATGAGGGGCAGCCTTGCCTACAAAAGCAATCTGAGACTAGCCTGAGCTACATGAGACTGTCACAAGCAAACAAATAACATCCGCAGCGGTAATTACAACAGTCCGGAGACTATCAGCCTGGCTTACGGTGAGATTCTGCTGGGGAACCTATCAGAAAAGGCCGTGTCTGAGTGTGGAAGACAACAGGGAACCATGGGAGGCCCGTGACCAGGATGCACGGGGCCACAGGCAGTCAGGGTGACTTGGAGTGACAGTGTGCCAAGTCTCCGCTGGTGCCACGGAACTGAGCCATGTGACTGGCCTGCCCCTCCGTGGGCAGCCCCAGGCTTGCTCTTTTCTGCCTGATTTTTTGTTTGTTTGTTTTGTTTTTTGTTTTTCGAGGCAGAGTTTCTCTGTGTAGCCTTGGCTGTCCTGGACTCACTTTGTAGACCAGGCTGGCCTTGAACTCACAGTGATCCGCCTGCCTCTGCCTCCCGAGTGCTGGGATTAAAGGTATACACCACCACATCTGGCGCCTCTGATTGTTTTAAGACAGGGTTTCAGGTAGCCCAGGCTGGCCTCCAACCTGCTATGTAGCTGAAGATGACCCGCACTCCTGCTCCCTCTGCCCCGGCCCCCAGTGTTGGGCTGACAGGCAGGCATAGGGGCTAAGCCACGGCATGCTGGACAAGCTCTACCAGCTTGCTACAGCCTTTGAACTGTGTTTGTTGGTTGGTTGGTTTGTTTGTTTACAGTGCTGAAGACACAACCCTTTGCAGAGCCAAGGGCCCACAGGGCAAATCACTCCACCCTGAGTCATGAATCTCTCACTTAAAAAAATACTACATTATTACTCTGTTATATAGAACTCAATGGTGCCCAAGCTGAGGTCAGAGAACAAGCTGCAGGAGTGAGTTCTTTTCCCACGCGGGTTCGGGAAAGAGGGTCCTCAGATTTGGTGACAGGCACCTTTAGCCTCTGAGCAGTCTGTCTCGACCTGTCTCTTACCCCTGTCTCCAGCACACGCCCAGGAACAACTGTCCTTCCTGTATGGCCTGTGCCACACTGAGGCCCCTCCTGTGAGTACAGGAGTGGGGGTGGGGTGGGGGCCGCAACAGGTGCCCCACGGTGGTGATGACCAGCATCCTCTGGGAGCCTCATCTCAGAGTCCTAAAGGGGACACTCCACCATGCTGCCCCTAATTGCAACCCAACCCTGCATTACTTTCCCCTAAAAACCAGGAAACATATTCACAGAGACCTGAGAGGGAGGGTGTATCCGGCTGGCAGAAGACGGTGCCCTCTGCCAGGCTTTTGCTGGCACACACACCTTCAACCCCAGAATTTACGGTGCAGAGGCAGGAGAAGCTCTGTAAATCGGAGGCCAGCCTGATCTACATCAAAAGTTGCAGGTTAGGGTCGAGCGTGGTGGTGCACGCCTTTAATTGCAGCACTCAGGAGGCAGAGGCAGGAGGATTGCTGTGAGTTCGAGGCCAGCCTGGTCTACAAAGTGAGTCCAGGACAGCCAAGGCTACACAGAGAAACCCTGTCTCGAAAAAAAAAAAAAAAAAAAAAAAAGTTGCAGGTTAGCCAGGTCTGTCTTGGAAGGAAAAAAAAAAAAAGTAGAAAAAGCCATTTTTTCCCTTTACGTGCTTCTGTGACCCAGCACCCCAGAAGCTGAGGCAGAAGGACTGCTGTGAGTTTAAGGCAAGCCTTCGAGAAGCCTAGCCTCACAGTACTTGGACTACATAGTGACACCCTGTCTCAAAACAATAAAACAAAAAAACAAACTGTGACATTTTTTCCCTAACCACTGCAATGACTTTTTTTTAAACCTCCTGTCTCCGTGAAGACTGAGCTGTCCAGCTGGTGGCAAGTACAGACTTCCTTCGAAAGGTTCCCACCTAAACAAACAACTCAGGCCCAATTGATTGTTTTCCATTTAGAGAGAAAGAAAAGGTGGGGGAGATGAGGGAGTGGGGGGAGCCGGGGGGTGGGGAGGCCGGAACATCCATGAGGATTCTGGCCTGAGCATCCGAGGGGACGAGGACGCAGCTATGGGCAAAGTTTCCTGTGACCATGACAAATTGTTTTCAGGAAAATCACAGAGCTGTCCCATCAGGGAAATGAGGTTGACCTGGCAGGAGTCTTGCCTCTCTCCCTCCCTCCCTCCCTCCCTCCCTCCCTTCTTCCCTCCCTCCCTCCCTAAGGGATGACCTGGCAGGGGTTGTGGCAGAACATCTATTTTTAGAGATGTTCCAAAGCTTGGCAGGAGTGGGCAGGGCAGCAGCCTTGCTAAGGGCACTCTGGTGGCAGCTGTGTCCCGTGTGCTAGTGGACAACAGGAGCTTAGAGCTGGACACACTGATGGCTGACCTTTCTCCTCATTGAAAGCAAAAATGGAGGTGCCATCAGTGAACCACGGCCTGTATGGGCTGGGAAGGCAAACAGAAAAGCAAAAAGGCTCCGTGGGCCTTGGAGGCTCCATGCAGGAAAGCTGAGCGCTGTGGAGTCTCGGCTTCGTCCTCAGCACTCAGGAGATGGTTCCCCAAAGGCCCTTGCCTCCGAGCTGAGGACCTGACTTCAGTCCTCGGGCCCCACGTGGTGGAAGCAGACTCTTAGAGGCTGTCCTCTGACACCCCCCACCCTGCCCCCTCTTGTGTGCACAGGCACACGGCATAGCTGTGTCCTGTTAATGCAGTACTCCCAAGGGCAGCCTAGGCTACATGAAACCTTGCTTCAAAAAATGAATTAAAACTCTGAGATTGACTTACCGTGAGAAAAGAAAATATCATTTTGATCTTCATAGAAATGAAGTTACACCGGGTGTGGTGGCGCACGCCTTTAATCCCAGCATTCGGAGGCCGAGGCAGATGGATCTCTGAGAGCTTGAGGCCAGCCTGTTCTACAAAGCATGTCCAGGACAGTCAAGGCTTCACAGAGAGGCCCTGTCTCAAAAAACCAAAAAGAAAAAGAAATAAAGCCAGGCTTGGTGGCGCACACCTTTAATCCCAGCACTCGGGAGGCAGAGGCAGGTGGATCGCTGTGAGTTCGAGGCCAGCCTGGTCTACAAAAGTAAGTCTAGGACAGCCAAGGCTATACAGAGAAACCGTATCTCGAAAAACCAAAAAAGAAAAGAAAAAAAAAAAGAAAAAAAGAAAAAGAAAATAAATAAATGAGATTAGTATGTATGTTTAAAATTTAACAGTTGCCAACATGCCAACATATGACCACCATTGGGTCTAGGGTGGTTTTTTTATTTTTCTGAGAGTTTACAATTGCCTTATTTTTCCTTTCCTGACTTTATTCCTAGTATTATTGTTGTTGTTATCATTACTATTTTGGTTTTTTCGAGACAGGGTTTGTCTTGTAGTCCTGGCTGGACTCACTTTGTAGACCAGGCTGGTCTCGAACCCACAGAGATCCACCTGCCTCTGCCTCCTGAGTGCTGGGATTAAAGGTGTGCGCCACCACGCCTGGCTTCGTTTTATTATTTTACGTGGACTGGTTTTGCCCACATGTATGTTTCTGCATCCCATTGTGCAGTGCCCGTGGAAGCCAGAAGATGGCGTCAGATCCCCAGAACTGGAGTTGGCGAAGGGTGCTGAGAACGGAACTCGAGTCCTCTGCTGCAGCAGCCATGCTCTTGACTGCTGAGGCACCGCTGTTTGTTTTCAGTGCATTTCTGTGTATTTACTTGTGTGTGGTGCGCACTCATACACCACAGCACACACACGGATGTCAGAGGACAGTCCGTGGGATTCCAGTCTCTCCTTCCAATGTGTGGGTCCTGGGAATCAAACTCACACTGTCAGGCTTGGCAGCAAGCACCTTTATTCCCTGAGCCATCTCTCTGGCCCCTTAACTGACGTCATGCTTCTAAGTACACTCAGGCAACGCCTCCCGTACATCATACAACACATGGTCAACTCTACTAGAACCGACCCTGACACTGCTCGCTGCTGCCTGCAGCCCGGGGTCTTTCACAGGACCCTGTCACTCACATGCCAGCCACCATTGTCCCTGTCCAATGGGTTCACAGAACCAACAACTACAGGCTGTGACCCCTCACTGTGTACAGCCTTTCAGCCATCACACAGCAGCCCTCAGGCATGTGGTTGCGAGTTTCAGTTTTCAGTACCTACAGAAGTTCCACAGCTATTTTTTTTTTTTTTTTTAGAAAAGCCAGCATAAAGCACTTTTATTGCAATAATAAAACTTGAAACGCATATGTGGTGCAGAGGGCAGGGGACAAAAGCGTACTTTCTCTCACCAAATCACTACACAGGACAGCAAAGGGTGAGAAAGAACTGAAGGAAGAAAAGCCAGGAAGCTGAGATTAGCAGAGAAAGCCAAGCATCAAAACCCAGGAGATGCTGAAGCTGTGATGACCAGCATCGTTTTCTTAGAGAACACTCAAGGATTTGTCGTGATGGCTGGGCGTCCATTGGGTGGTGAGTCTACAAACAGCACCTTCAATTTAAACTTTCCATTAAAGTTCTTAAAATTTAGGAAGTGGAGCTTAGATACAAGATTACAAAAGTCCTGAAAATCCATTAGAAAAACTATAGAATGAAAAACAAATTAAGCCAGGTCACAAAGAAGGCTTCAGGGGTCCCTGCCGGCCCAGGGACAGACACTGTAGTGCACCATGGCTATTTTATTTTACTTATTTTTTGGTTTTTCATGACATGGTTTCTCTGTGTAGCTCTGGCTGTCCTGGAACTTGCCTTGTAGACCAGGCTGGCCTCGAACTCGCAGCAATCCACCTGCCTCTGCCTCCCAAGTGCTGGGATTAAAGGTGTGTGCTCCTGCACCTGGCTCTTATTTTATTTTATTTCTTTATCTATTTATTTATTTATTTTGAGACAGGGTCTCTCTGTGTAGCCCTGGCTGTCCGGACTCACTTTGTAGACCAGGCTGGCCTCGAACTCACAGCGATCTGCCTGCCTCTGACTCCCGAGTGCTGGGATTAAAGGCCTGCGCCACCACGCCTGGCTTCTGCGCTTGGCTCTTATGTATTATTGTACTTCGTTTCCCTGGCTGTTTTGCCTACATGCCCGACTGTGCACCATGTGTGGGCATGGTGCCCTCAGAGGCCAGAAGCAGGCATCAGATTCCCTGGAGACTAGAGTCACAGATGGTTATTAGCCATTGTGTAGGTGCGGGGAATCGAACCCAGATCTTTGGGGGAAAGCAGCCAGGGCTCTTTGCTGCTGTGCCCTCTCTAACCCTATCTCATAGGTTAAGGCTGCTGGTCTTCCAGGCACTATAGGAAGGCCTTCGGAGTTATGCTGGGCATTGGGAAGATGGCTCTGTGAATAAAAGCACTTACCTCGAAACCTGTGCACCAGCGCGCCACACCCGGAACCCACTGAAGGCAGAAGAGAATGGGCCACAGACATACACAACAATGAAGGTTAAAAAGAAACAAGCCGTGTGTGGCTCACTGCTTAACATGCTCCCCTAGCACACGAGCTGCCCGGAGCTCCAGTCCCAGCACCCCACAAGTCAGGGGTGTGGTGCATACCTGTAACCCCAGAGCTCGGGAGGTAGAGACAGGAGTTCAACGCTATCCTTAGCTATACAGCCACTTGGAGGTCAGCCTGGACAACAAGAGACCCACTCTTCTTTTTTTTTTTTTTAATTGCATATGAGTGCTTTATCTTTAGCAGAGGGCATCAGCATTACAGATGGTTGTGAGCCACCCATGAGGTTGCTGGGATTTGAACTCGGGACCTCTGGAAGAGCAAGGGGCCCTCTTAACCACTGAGCCATCTCTCCAGCCTGACCCACTCTTAATGGGGGCAAAAAGCTGCCTTCTGTAAACAGGATAGAACCAGATTGCAGGAGGAGAAAGTTACTTTTCTGGGTCTACATGCTGGCCAGACCCCAACTCAAGGCGGAGCTCAAACTCTGCCCTATCTGCGGTGGTCTCCCCCACCACCCCACCCCCGCCTGCCTGGCGAACCCCGGGCCAGGGCCTGTTGGGCCCCAGCTGCAGCCCCCAGCCCTGCCGCTCCCACCCGGCGGCGGCTGGCCAGGAAGGGTCTAGAATCAAGAATCACCGGGTAGCTCTGTAAAGGCCAAAGGTCACACAGGGTTTCCTGCCCGCCCCTGGGAACTTCCTCCTTCCCAACCCCACACCCGGCTGCTCAGCGCCACCTCCATCCCAGGACTCTGGGCCCAGACGGCCCTTCCCCCCGCTGGACCCCACAGAGGGGACAGCTGCTACTTAACCGGCTCCTGGCCCTTCCCCCGAAAGGTCAGGGACAGCCTGTAGTGGAGTAAGTGGGTAAAGGATTCCAGAAGATTTTCCCAGTGCTTTTGGGGTGGGAGCACCCCAAGCATCCTTTTCTCCGTGACCCTGAAATCTCACACTTGTCCCACAGAGACCCTAGAAACCTCCACATGGGCCCCCACCTACCAACAAAGCTCACTGCTACTTCTTGGGACCCTGAAGCCACAGCAGACTAGGAACATAAGCATGCTTTTGTCACAGAGGGGAAACTGAGGCAGATTGCGGCTGTTCCTTCATAAAGTTCATAGAGGCCTCTCTCCCTTTCTCTACTCCAGGATCCTGCCGTAGATTTTTTTTTGGGGGGGTAGTGTTTGTGGGGAATCTGGGCAGCAGCTCCAGCCCTGAGCCACGTCCTCAGCCCGTCACTGGGGGATTCTAGCTTGACCTAGACAGACCCTAATCCTAGAGCATCCTCGGGATGTCTTTGTGGGCTAGTGAAATATTTGAGGGAGGTTTGTGTCACTGTCACCCAAGAAATCCGTGAAGTCCCTGTGTGCACTAATTGAGCGCCACTGGTTATCCATTCTGGAAAATTTCCCTGAAGCTCCTGGGTGGGGAATGCCCACCCACAATCCTTTGTCTTGGATCCAAAACTCCTTTATGTGTGTCTGTGTGAGGATGTGTGTGTCTGTGTGAGTGTGTATGTGAGTGTGTGTGTGTGTGTGTGTGTGAGAGAGAGAGAGAGAGAGAGAGAGAGAGAGAGAAGAATGAGCCTGGGAGCTATCCCACGGTGACCTCTGTGCTGCTCCGTGGGGCATAATCAGTGGCACCCCAGTCACCTGGGCGTGTTAGAACCCAGCCTGACAGAGTAACAGCCTGCCTGGGTCACTGGGCCAGTCTCTTGTCACACCTGTGCCTCAGTTTCCTCTTCCACGTAACAGGCCTAGCCATGGATAGGTAACTTAGTCCCCGGTGCAGAGGATACTACCGTTTGGCCGACCCAAGGTGGTGGAAACTGAGGCCGAGCTAGGCAGAGGAAGCCAGTCCAGTCACCCAGCGGGTGCCCCACCCTCCCATCTATCACGGCTGCCCAGATCGCCAGTTCCTCAACAGCCCGGGTGGGAGTGTTGTGATAACCCACAGCCCCCATTTCCTCCTGGCCAGGAAGGAGCCGGGCAGAGGAAGCATTAAGAAAAGTAATATAAACACTCCCCCCTGCCTGGCGCAGCCCAGATCTGGCCCGGTAGGCAGGCACGGCGGGAGAGCGAGCGCGCCCGCCCGGAGGACGACACTGCACAGATGGTGCTCTCCATGGACCGCAGCCCGTACTCCCGCGCGGGGGACGGGGCGCGCGGCTGCTGGTACTACCTGCGCTATTTCTTCCTCTTCGTGTCGCTCATCCAGTTCCTCATCATCCTGGGCCTGGTCCTCTTCATGATCTATGGCAACGTGCACGCCACCACCGAGTCCAGCCTGCGGGCCACCGAGATCCGGGCCGACAGCCTGTACAGCCAGGTGGTGGGTCTGTCGGCCAAGCAGGCTAACCTGAGCAAACAGCTGAACATCAGCGTGCTTGCCAAGGACTCCTTCATGCAGCAGCTGCTGAACGCGAGGCGCGAGCTGGAGCGCATCAACGCCAGCTTCCGCCAGTGCCACGGCGACTTGGTAAGCGGCGGCCTGTGCACCCTGGGCACGCAGTGCTAGGTACCCCAAATTCGAAATGCTATGTGAAGAAATTTGATACTCCCTTCCCCGCGTCTTTATTTACTTAGAACATCATACCCCGTAGCTCAGGCTGGTCTAGAACTGTTGGATAGCCAAGGATGGCCTTGAACTCCTGACTCTCTTGCCTAATCTCCTGGGTGGACAGATGTGCTGCACCCCACGTAGCTAGTGAGTGACCTCACGATAGTAAACACTGCCTGACAAGAAACAGTTTGCTGCAGGTGGCTTGATTCTTTTGGTTTGGTTTGGTTTTTTTTTTGTTTTTTTGTTTTTTTTTTTTTGAGACAGGGTTTCTCTATGTAGCTTTGACTCTCCTGGACTCACTTTGTAGACCAGGCTGGCCTCGAACTCACAGAATGCTGAGATTACAGGTGTGTGCCACCACGGCCGGCTGGTGGCTTGATTCTTTTGGGGTTTTTTTTTTTGTTTTTTTGTTTGTTTGTTTGTTTGGTTGGTTGGTTTTTTGAGACAGGGTTTCTCTGTGTAGGCTTGGCTGTCCTGGACTCACTTTGTAGACCAGGCTGGCCTCGAACTCACAGCGATCCGCCTGCCTCTGCCTCCCAAGTGCTGGGATTAAAGGCGTGCGCCACCACGCCCGGCTGGTGGCTTGATTCTTAAAGTTAAATTTACTTATTGCACATGTATGCGTTTGCCCACATGTCGTGGCCCGTGTGTAGAGATCAGAGGGCAACCTTCCACCTTGTGGGTCCTGGAGATGCCACTCGGGTTGGCATCCTTACAGCGCGGTTACCAGCTGAGCCACCCCCAGGGCTGACTGCTCAATTTATTTGCTTGCTTGTTTTTGAGACAAGGTCTCACTACAGCCCTGGCTGTCCTGGAACTCATTATATAGGACAGGGCTGGACTCGAACTCACAGAAATCGCCTGTCTCTGCCTCTGGAGTGCTGGGACTAAAAGGGTGCTCCACTATGACGACGGCTTGGCCAGTCCATTCTGGAGGCAGGGCTCTCTGGGTGACAGTGGGGGTAGGAGCACATGCAGACCCCAACGCTGTCTGTTTGCAGTTGGGGCTTACCTGGGCCTCTTTCTTGGGCACTCAAAGGCCTGCTGTCTGCCCTGTGCCTGCTCAGGGTGGCTTCCCGGGCACAGTAAGTAGGCTCAAGGGCCTTGGTTCTCCCTCAGGATTAGGATGGACAGAGCTTGGGCGTGGCAAGCTCAGCCTTTGCCCAGCACGAAGCACACAACTAAAGGAAAGCAATTAGAGGGCATGGTGCACATCTGTCACCCTAACACTGCGAGCTGATGTCACCTGGAGTACATAAGACACTGTCAGACAGACAGAGAGAGAGAGAGACACACACACACACAGAGATAGACACAGAGAGACAGAGAGAGAGAGATGGACAGAGACAGAGACACACACACACACACAGAGCGAGAGAGCACAAGAGCGCTGTCTCGTCTTTGAGCCCGTGTGCTAGGAAGGTGTTACCCAGGTAACCCATTATGGCAGCCACCAAGGATTCCCTGGAGGACAGAGTCCTAAGCCCCCTGAGCATAGAGACGGTCTCCTCTCTCAGACCATCACCACAATGCAGACTCCTCCCTCAGACTAGCTTGACAGGGTAGGCGCCCTGAACCCCAGGTTCCTCCTCAGGCAGAGCTGCCCATGGCCCCAGGTCAGCATCACTGCCGACATACGCACACCACCCAGTTCCCCAGCCTTCTTTTGGAGAACACTGGGCCCAGGCATCTGTGTTTTTGTTTTGCTCTGTTTTTTGAGACAGGGTTTCTGTGTGTAGCCTTGGCTGTCCTGGACTCGCTTTGTAGACCAGGCTGGCCTCGAACTCACAGCGATCCGACTGCCTCTGCCTCCCGAGTGCTGGGATTAAAGGCGTGCGCCACCACGCCCAGCTCAGGCATCTGCGTTTTGTTTTCAGTTAACTGATTTACGCTCTGTTTCTGGAGCCTGACCCTGACCTAAGGACTATTTCTTGCTAAACATGAACTGTATCACTGCGACACACCCCAGCCCCCAGTCTACATTTAAAAATTTTCCAGCCTGGGCTACGTGACCATCTGACCCAGGACACTGAAGTGCCTTGGCAAGCTGCCCTTCCCCACAGTGGCCAGGAGCCCAGCGGCCACCTCAGTCAAACCCTCTGGTCTCTGTGTTGGCTCCCACTTCCCCATGGTGCAAAGAAACACGGTTTTTCTGCCTTCCTCTCCTCACTTCACCTTTTATCTCATCTCTTTTTGGTTCTGTTTTGAGATAAACTCTTGCTAGGTAGCTGAGAATGACCTTGGATTTATGATGTCCTCCTGTCTGGAACAGGCGCACACCATAATCTTGCTTATGTGGTGGTGGACACAAAACCCAGGGCTTTGTGTTTGTTAGGCAGGTGCTCTACCAACCGAGCTACAAGCACTCTAGCAACTGAGCTACAAGCACTCTACCAACTGGGCCCTAGTCCCAGCCTCTGCATTTGTTTAAAAGAGGATCTTGCCCAGCGCAGTAGTGCACACCTTTAGCCCCAGCACTTCAGAGGCAGAGGCAAAAGGATCTCTGAGAGTTGGAAGCTAGCCTGGTCTATATAGGGAGTTCCAGACAGCCACAATTACAGAGATCCCATCTCAAACAAAGAAAGACTACCCCTGTAGCCCAGGCTAGCCTCTAACCAGTAGCCCAGGCTAGCCTCTAACTCACAGCAGTCATCCTACTTCAGCCTTCTGAGTGTTGAGGTTACAGGTAAAAGCCACCACACCTGGTTTATGGGGGCTGGGGATTGAACCCAAGGCTTAGTGCATCTCGGGCAAGCACCTTACCAACTGTAGTACAAGCACTCTCCCAACGGAGCCTCAGCCCCAGCTGTGTTATAACTTTTGGAAGTTCCTCAGACACACACACTCTTTGAGGGGTGTTGAGCCGGTTACTATGTAGGCAGCTCTGGAGACGGGTGCTGAGCTGTGTCATGTGTCCACACCTGCAGCTCACCTACAAAAGCTATAATCAGTACATCGCCGCCATCATCCTGAGCGAGAAGCAGTGCCAGGAGCAGCTGAAAGCGAGCAACAAGAGCTGCGAAGGTGAGCTCGGGTCCTGGCGGGACGGGACAGGGAGGGAGGGGAGACCGCGCAGCTCAGGGGCCAGCCTGAGCTCATCCCCCGTCTGCCTCCCTCCCCTGCCCCGCCCCAGCCTTGCTCTTCAAGTTGGGCGAGAAGGCTAAGACACTGGAAATGGAGGTGGCCAAGGAGAAGGCGGTGTGCGCCAAGGACAAGGAGAGCCTGCTGGAGGGAAAGCGGCTGGCGCAGGAGCAGCTGGAGGCCTGTGGCAAAGCGCGGGAGTGGCAGCAGAAGGAGAAGCAGGTGGCCGAGGAGCAGCTGCGCAAGGTCCAGACCCTGTGCCTCTCCCTGGACCGGGACAAGTTCCATGCGGACGCGCTGAACGTGTGGCGGGACTCGCTGATGCAGCGCTCCCTGGAGAGCCTAGGCTACCACTACTCCCCGTTGGTCCCGGATTTCGGGGCCCTTCGCCGCTCGTGCGAGCTCCTGCCCGGCGTGGTGAGCTCCAAAGTGGAAGAGTTGGCTCGCGGGCTGCGCGCGGGCATCGAGCGCGTGACCCATGAGAACAAGGAGCTCCTGCGGCAGAAGATGGAGCTGGAGCGCACGGTGCAGGGCGCAAAGGAGGTGCAGGCGCGCGCCGGGGCCGAGGCGCAGGCGCGGGAGAGCCAGCTGCGGGCGGAGTTCGCGCGCCGGGAGCAGCAGGCGCTGGAGGAGAAGGCGACGCTGCGCGCCCAGCTGGACGGCCTGGCTCGCGAGCTGGAGGCGCGCAAGCGCGAGCTGGAGCATCTGCGCACCGAGGTGGACGTCCGCATCAACGCGCTGGACACCTGCCTCAAGGCTAAGGTGGGCCTGGCCCGCCGGGTGGGGACGGGTGTCCCGGGTTCAGCCTGGGGTCCTGGGAAGGTCAGCCTAGGAGTGAGTAGGAGCTGAGGCCGGAGGATGTCACTGAGGAAGGAAAGCCCGGTCCTGGTTGGTTTCGCTCTGGCTGGCTTGGTTTGGAAAGGCTTTGAGCTCTAACTGAAGAAGCAGGTGGACGGGCGAGGGTTGCAGGTGACTTTGAGGCTGTAGTGGCCTCTGTCTTCCACTTAAGTCAGGTTTCTTTGGGTTAGGATCTGGGTTCCTTAGGCCGGGCATGGGTGGCACACGCCTCTAATCCCAGAGCTAGGACCTCGGTGGGGAAGAAGAACTTTTGTGAGTTGGAGGCCATCTAGAGCTACACAGAGAGACTGTCTCGAAACTGAAAAACTAAAGCCAAAAGCTGGGCGTGGTGGCGCACATCTTTAAATCCCAACACTCGGGAGGCAGAGGCAGGAGGATCGCTGTGAGTTCGAGGCCAGCCTGGTCTACAAAGGGAGTCCAGGACAGCCAAGGCTACACAGAGAAACACTGTTGCAAAAATTAATAAATAAATAAATAAATAAATAAATAAATAAAGGAGCTGGAGAGATGGCTCAGTGGTTAAGAGCACTGCCTGCTCTTCCAAAGGACCCGGGTTCAATTCCCAGCACCCACATGGCAGCTCACAACTGTCTGTAACTCCAACATCTGACACTCCCCTAAATCAATGCACATAAATTAAAATTAAATAAAATATTAAAAAAATAAAAATAAAAACCACACCCAGCTAAGCAGCTTAGGAATGTGTAGGGCACAGAGGGCATCAGCTCCTTAAATATCTTTCTTGTTCTTCTGTTAGTCCCAGCCAGTCGTCCTGCCGAGACTCACAGGCCCAGCTCCCCCCAACCTTCCACCCATTGGTGAGTGACAGCCAGCGGGGTGAGGAAGCCGGATACCTGGTTCTCCATCCAGTCCATCTCTCTTAGGCTGCTCACGTGAGCCCTCATTTTTCCCCCATAGATCCCGCTAGCCTGGAAGATTTCAAGAAAAGGATTTTGGAGGCGCAGCGGCCCCCTGTACTCAACCCCGCAGCCCCTCCCAGGTGAGATCTTCAATCTCAGCACTGCAGATAGAGGAGGCCAGACCAGGACTCAGGCTGGAGGCAGGCAGAGCCAACACTTGCACCTCCGTAATGGGGCACCTGCTGTATACCAGGATGTGACGGGTATACCAAGGCCGCTGTACTCCAGACAGACCAGGCAGGGCTTTGGAGGGAGGGGAGGGCTGCCGCCGAGCTGGAGGTTGCAGAGGGGACAGCTGCAGGGAATGGTGTCCTGAGGAGCTGGAACAGCCAGCACAAAGGCTCAGAGGTTGGAGTGGGTGGCGTGGAGACGGTGAGATGGGTGCTCTTCCAAGAAGCACCCTATGAGTCTCATCTCCTGTGTGTCCCAAATGTGTGTGTATGTGCAGGCCAGAGGCCAACCCCGGCTTTGGCGCCTCGGTAGTCACGCTACGGGCTAACTTTTCCCCCTATTATCTTATTCTGTGTGTGGACGGGCATGTGCCATGAGTGGAGGTCAGAAGACAACTTCCCACTGTGTCAAGTCACAGGAACTGACGTCAGATGATCAGGCCTGGTGGCAAGCACCTTGCTTGTTGAGCCGTCCTGCTGGCCTGTCCACCGTGGCTGTGTTGGTTGGTTTGAGACAGGGTCTGTATGTAGGCCAGACTGGCCTGGAACTCAGAGAGCTGGTCCTGAGTGCTGAGGTAACAGTCATGCACCACCGCACTCAGCCACCATGTGTTTTGGTCTTTTGGTTTTCCTAGACAGGGTTTCTTTGTGTAGGCTTGGCTGTCCTGGACTCACTTTGTAGACCAGGCTGGCCTCGAACTCACAGCGATCCTCTTGCCTCTGCCTCCTTAGTGCTGGGATTAAAGAGTGCGCCACCATGCCTGCCTTGCCACCATGTGCTTGGTTTTGTTTGTTTGTTTGTTTTTTGGGTTTGGTTTTGTTTTGTTTTTGTTGTTTTTGTTTTTTTGAGACAGGGTTTCTCTGTGTAGCCTTGGCTGTCCTGGATTCACTCTGTAGACCAGGCTGGCCTCAAATTTACAGCAATCTGCCTGCCTCTGCCTCCTGAGTGCTGGGATTAAAGGCGTGCGCCACCATGCCCGGCTACCACCATGTGTTTTGATCCACAGTTTCTCATTGGCTTGGACCTCACTAAGTAGGTCTGGCCAGCCAGCCAGCAAGAGTCCCAGAGAGCTGCCAGGTCCTCCTACAGGGGTGCCCCACCCACCACACTCAGCTTCCTTTCCTGGGCTCTGGGATCAAACTCTGGTCCTTTTGCCCCAGAGCAGACGTGTCACCGAGCTATCTCCCATCCCCCAGTAGCCACACGGCTTACTTTACAGAATGGAAGCTGGACTG
Source organism: Acomys percivali (assembly GCA_907169655.1). Classification (NCBI taxonomy): domain Eukaryota; kingdom Metazoa; phylum Chordata; class Mammalia; order Rodentia; family Muridae; genus Acomys; species Acomys percivali. The sequence continues at coordinate 1,012,437 of OU015752.1, read as the reverse complement.
TTGGAAAGGCTTGGCAGTTAAGGCACTTGCTGCCAAGCCCGATAGCCCTGGTTCTACCCCTGGACTGCTGAAAGTTGTCTTTCACCTCGCACTCCAGCCGTGGCATAGGCTTGCCCCACACACAATAAAAATAAGGAACTAAAAAGACAGCTTAGCCAGAGTGGTGGCATATTTTGGAGGCTATGGCAGTAAGCCTGGGCCACAGTGTGAGGAAGGCAGTCTAGGATGAAGGGCACCCAATGGTGACTGTAAAGTCAAGTCCACAATCAGAGAGGGGCCGGGGCTGTCCTCTGAGTGTGACTAGTACGTCTGGCACGCTATCGGGTCCTGGCCCAATGCCCACAGCCCCACATTCCATCACCAGCCCAGTTGAAGACATCGAGGTGTGCGTCACAAGGAAGGTGACTCAGGCCACTGTGTCCAGCCACTGACTCAGTTCACATCAGCTGGGTGACCCTGGCACAGCTCAGGTCCTGTGCCCACCTGTATTCTCCACACTCAGGAGGCTGAGGCAGGAGGATGAATGGTTCAGGCCCATCCAGGGCTTCCAGGAATCTTACTTCTGTTAAAGCAACCTCTGAAACATGTATGTATGTGGACATTTTGTCCGCATGTCTGTCTGCACAGAGCAAGAGGTCACGGAGACCCATACTGATGCTTGTGAGCCAGCACGTGGGCGCTGGGAATTGAACTCAGGTCCTCTGAAAGAGCAGCCAATGCTTGCAGCCACACTTCTTTGGGATTTTAATCCACATCCTTGTGGGTGTCAAGACCTACATTTCAACTCTCCCCACCATCATGTGTCACTCACAGACTCTTGGTGGTAAACTCCAAGCGAATTCCTTCTATTGATTTTCCCCCCCCCAAGACAGGGTTTCTCTGTGTAGTCCTGGCTGTCCTGGACTCTTTGTAGATCAGGCTGGCTTCAAACTCACACAGATCTGCCTGCCTCTACCTCCTGAGGGTTGGGATTACAGGTGTGAGCCACCACACCCAGCTATTGATTGTTTTTTGTTTGTTTGTTTTGTTTTTTAAGATGTATATATTTCAGACAGGGTCTCCTGCTGTAGCCCTGGCTGTTGTAGAACTGAGTACATAGACCGGGCTAGCCAGATTGGCTTGCCTCTGCCTCCCAAGTGCTCCGTAAAAGGTGTGTGACATCACACCCTGCCCCAGTGTGTAGCCCAGGCTAGTCTCCTGCCTCCATCTCAATCCTTCTGCCTCCACCACTTCAGCATATTCTACTGGTGTACCATACCTGCTGTGCATGGGTGCGCATGTGTGTGTGTGTGTATGCACGTGCACGCAGAGCCCAGAGGGGCCAGAAGAGGGCTCTTTGTCCTCAGCACTGGACTTAGGTCCTCTCCCCAGCCCCAGTGAGGGACTCGCTTTTGAGCCGGGGTCTGATTTAGGGGGCTTGATTTAGGGGGCCTGGGCTCACCTCCAGCTCCAGGTCACCCTGCAGCAAGGCAGGAGAGTAAGGAAGGAGTCAGCCGAGGAGGCACAGGCCTATGATCCCAGCACTTGGAAGACTGAGGCAGGGGGATTATAGGTTCAAGACTATACAGTAAATACTTTTTTTGAAAGAAAGGAAAGAAGGTGGGAGAGAGCAAAGAAAACACAGACCGATGAGTGGAGAAGAGAGAGTGGGCCTGCCCCCTGCAGCTCCCCACCCACCCACGCCTGCCCCCTGCAGCTCCCCACCCTCCCACGCCTGACCCCCTGCAGCTCCCCAACCTCCCACGCCTGCCCCCCTGCAGCTCCCCACCCTCCCACGCCCGCCCCCCGCGGCCCCCCCCCCCCCCCCCCCCCCCCCCCCCTTTCCCGGGGAGGGTCGGGTCCGCCCCCCCCCCCCCCACTTCTCAGAGGAGGAAACTGAGGACTCAGCCAGGCTCTCGCAGGCACGGACAGGGCCACTGGGCTCCCCGCCCAGGACTGTCCGGTCTCCATTGAGAACCGGGAAAGCTTTTCACATTGTTTACCTTGAATGACGCCCGTGCCCGATGGACAATGTTCACTTAGGCCCCCCTGTCAGCCTTCAGGGTGCCAGGAAGCGCCTGCCCCTGGGGACTGGGCCATGGCCATAAGAGGCCTCTTCCTCACCTTGCAGGGTCAAGGGCACTGGTACTGTAGCATAGTTGCTCCCTCCCCATCCCTCCCTTGTCTCCACGCTGGCTAGGCTACGCAGGTGCATGTCTCTTTGCTTTGAGACGGTGTCTGGCTACAGGCTCCGTGATCTCAGACTCCAAATTCTCCTTTGTCAAGTTTTAAAGTCAAGGGTGGCTGGTGGTGGCGCATGCCTTTAACATCATCCCTCGGAAGGCAGAGGCAGTTGGATTTCTGAGTTCAAGGCCAGCCTGGTCTACGGAGGGAGTTCCAAGACAGCCAGGGCTACACACACACACACACACACACACACACACACACACACACACACAC
>OU015752.1:989120-1009988 GCA_907169655.1 Acomys percivali | reverse complement strand
GGAGGGGGTGTGGGGCGGGGAGGAGAGGAGAGGGAGACCTTGTCTTGAAAAAATCAAAAAAGAAAGTAAGTCTGGGTTGACATCCATCTCCACATCTAACTTTAGTGTCATTAATTAGTTTCTTTATTTTGAGACAGGATCTCACTGTGTAGACCAGGCTGTCCTTGAATTCACAGATTCACCTGCCTTTGCTCCCAGAGCGCTGGGGCTAAAGATGTGCACCGCCCTGCACCTATGTATCTATCTATGTATCTATCATGTATGTATCTGTGTTCTCTGCATGGCTGCCTGTGTACCACATGCCTGGTGCCTGCAGAGACCATAAGAGCGTGTCAGATCCTCGGGAACTGGAGTTCTAGGGGCTGTGAGTTGCCATGTGGATGCTGGGAACCAAAGCTGGGTGGTCCTTAAGAGCAGTCAGTGTGTTTTTTGTTTGTTTGTTTGTTTGTTTGTCTGTTTTTTTCAAGACAGGGTTTCTCTGTGTACCCCTGGCTGTCCAAGACTCGCTTCGTAGTCCAGGCTGGCCTCGAATTCAGTGATCCACCTGCCTCTGCCTCCCGAGTGCTGGGATTAAAGATGTGTGCCACCACTCCCGGCCTGCAACTCTCCTTTCTCTATTCCGGTTTTTTGTCTTGTTTTGTTTTGTTTTGTTTCTGTGCCAGAAGGTTCCTTTTTGTTGTTGTTTTTTGGTTTTTTGAGACAGGGTTTCTCTGTGTAACTTTGGCTGTACTAGAACTCATTGTGTAGACCAGGCTGGCCTTGAACTCACAGAGATCCGCCTGCCTGTGTGTGTGTGTGTGTGTGTGTGTGTGTGTGTGTGTGTACATGGAGCAGGTGAGACCAGCTGAACCACACTGCAGCTGCAGGCTGAGGTGTGGCGCCTCAGGAGCCTCATGAGGGAATGGCCGAGCGCCCCACACAGCCATTCACTCTGCCCCTTGGCCTGCACTTGCCGGTTGCCCACACACCGACTGTGGAGCCGCCTCGTGTTCCGGCATGATGACCTGTGGCTCTCATGCCTGTAACTAGGAGGTAGAGGTGGTGGAGCTCTGTGAGTGAGTCAGCCTGGCCTACACACGGAGTGTCTGTCTCAAGAACAAAGAAAGCAATAGGGGCCTAAAAGAACCTACGAATGAGCCGGGCGTGGTGGCGCACGTCTTTAGTCCCAGCACTCGGGAGGCAGAGGCAGGAAGATCGCTGTGAGTTCGAGGCCAGCCTGGTCTACAAAGTGAGTTGTTTAGGACAGCCAAGGCTGCACAGAGAAACCCTGTCTTGAAAAACAAAACCAAAAACTAACAAACAAAACAAAACCCACGAGTGTACCAGCCAAGTGTCTGGCTACATGGAAGCGGATATATCTTGTGACTTTTTTCACTCTTTATTTCATTTTTTAAAACAATGATCGTTGGTGCTCATCTGTGGAGTTCAGAAGACAACTTGTAGCCACCATGTGGGTCAGGCTTGGGTGCAAGCACCTTCGTCTGATGGCTCATGATTTTATTATTTTTCCTTGGCTTCTGACACTGTGGGAAGATTCTACTAGAATCTTCCACAGGGGCCAGGACAAGCTCACTGAGGAAGGGACCTAGGCCAGGAAGGAGCTTGGGCCTGTAGAAGCAGTAATCAGGGGGAGGGGCCCTGAGGTGACAGGAATGGAGCCTTACCTCATGGCGGTAGGAGGACTTGGGGTCCCAGAGGCTGTGGGCAGGACCAGGCTCGGCTCACATGGAGACTTGGGTTCACTCTGTCAGATTCCGGGGAAGTGACCTGAGCAAGAACAGAGGTCGCCCTTGCAGTCAAGGAGGGGACCAGAGCCAGCCAGAAGGAAAGGCCTAGGGGCCCCAGGGAAGAGCTGGGGAAGGAAGAGGGACAGGGGGAGGAAGCCAGACCCCTTCCCTACCAGGAAATGCCTCAGCACCACTCCTGACCCTAGCTCTTCTGCCAGGCCCAGGGGGGAGGGCGTTCCAGACGGAGGGATGCTGTGGGGGATGGGGCGGAAGCCGCTTGGCATTGTTGGCACTTAGGTGAGGCCCATGCCCTGTCGGGGATGAGACCCTGCTGTCAGCTTTGGAAGCTGTGGGCTTGGTTGGTCCTGAGGGTACTGGGGACCATGGAGGGTGTGTGCATAGGGCAGGCCCGTTCAGCTGTCTTGGGAGTGGGTGAACAGAAGAAAGAAACCAGAAGCTGGGTGGTGGCGCACGCCTGTAATCCCAGCACTCGGGGATGGAGAGGCAGGCGGATCACTGTGAGTTCGAGGCCAGGCTGGTCTACAAAGTGAGTCCAAGGCAGCAAAGGCTACCCAGAGAGATCTTATCTCAAAAATAAAAAATAAAAAGAAAGAAAGAAAGAAAAAACCTAGAATCACAGCACATGGGAGGGCTGGTTGAATCCAGCCTGACCCACACATGGAGACCCACCTTGGGGGGGTCTCCCTGAACCCCAGTCTCCGTCTGTGTAGCAGAGACAAACCTCAGACACTTGAGAAGCTTGGTCTAACCTGGAGCCTCAGGTACAAGTTGCCTCTGGTCCTGGGGGCCAGGTTAGGCCTAGGTAGGAGACAGCACAGAGATGCCATGCCCCTGCCGCAGGGCCAGCCCCTGGGCTCCCCAGTTCCTGGTGACTGCTGAGCTTTCTGCCTCTTCCCTCCTCAGTGGCTGAGGAAGCTGTTGCTTCAGGACGCTGGGTGCCGGACTCGCCCACTTGTGGATGGAGCAGCCAGATGCCAACCGCACTGGACACCTGCCAAGCCCTAACCCCCTGCCAGCAACCTCTATCCTCACGCCCCCTCTGGCACCTCTTCACTGCCCCCTGCACCCCACCATCCCCCAGATACTTTAAGGAGCACACGGCTGGGAGGTGACATCACATCGATCCCTTCTGCAATTACCAGAATGGCACCCTACCGGTCTATGAAGCACCCACAGCCCAGCTGCCACCCCAGGCACCTTCTTGGGCTTTCTATCACCTGACCCTGGAGGCGAGAACAGGAAACCCTGGCTTCCAGCTCCCTTGGGAGTTTCCAGGCTCCCCGTCAAGGCCCCCAGTGTTTCCAAGTCCTCCTTAAGAGTTTCCAGGCCTCCCCTGGAGGGCTCTGGCTCCTCTCCCACAAGATTTTCATTAAGGTTTTAAAGCCTTTTCCAGGGTCTGCAGGCTCCCCTGCTCCCCACAAGGAAGGGTGTAGACTGCAGATGAGGGTCCCCTGATCACAGAGCCCTGGAGGGGTGCCTTACACACGCAGCCTGGAGGGATGCCTTACACACGCAGCCTGGAGGGGTGCCTTACACACGCAGCCTCCCTTGTAGCCCTTAGAGATATCACTAGTGCACAATAAACATCACAGAAGAACTTTCAAAAATGGTTTCTGTTTATTTGCTTATTTATTTGTTCTTTCCAGGCAGGGGTTCTCTCTGTAGACCTGGCTGTCCTGGACTCACTTTGTAGACCAGGCTGGCCTCGAACTCAGAGATCCACCTGCCTCTGCCTCCCGAGTTCTGGGATTACAGGCGTGTGCCACAACGCTCGGCTGGTTTTCATTTATGTTTTTATTAGTCTGTAAACAAGGCCACAATATGTATCCCAGGTTGGCTTTGAACTCTGGATCCTGCTACCTCAGCCTCCCAGGGCTGTGATGATGCGTGTGCCCAGTGAGGACTGGAGAGGTGGGTTAGCAGGTCAGGACCCACATGGTGTGTGGTTCGTGGCACCCACATGGCGGCTGACAGCTACATGCAGGGCATGCCCTGATTCATCCATATAAACAACATTGAATCTCCCGGGAGCAGATGCACCTGTGGCGGCCTGCACCTGTGTCGGTCTGCGCCTGTAGCGGCCTGCACCTGTGGCGGTCTGCACCTTCCAGCCCAGCCCTGCCCTGTGGCTCCGTTGCTAAGAGTCCTTGTGTAACATGGCAGACAATCTGGGCTCCATCTTCAGCACCATATAAACTGGGTGTAGCAGTGCACACTTGTTCTTCCAGCCCTGGGGAGGCTGAGGTAGGAGGATCAGGACGTTAGGGCTAGCCCAGGCTACCGAGACCCTGTTTCAACTATCAGAACTAAAAATTACAGCCATACCACCTACTGATGATGCAAACATTGAAAAGATCATCTCCTTGGGTTTGGCACAGATGCAAAACAAACCGTGGCCCTTATAGAAAAGCTTGGCAGGGGGTGGAGTGGGAAGTTGTGGGGGGGGGCGTGGCTCAGCGGTCCTGAGTTGAGTTCCCAGCAACCACATGGTGGCTCACAACCACCTATAATGTGATCTGATGCCCTCTGCTGGTGTGCAGGCATACATGCAGACAAAACACTCACATAATAAGTAAATAAATGAATCTGAGAGAGAAAGAGGAGAGAAGAGAAGCTTCTTGGAAGCTGGGCAGTGATGGCGCATGCCTGTAATCTTAGCACTTGGGAGGCAGAGGCAGGTGGATCTCTGTGAGTTCGAGGCCAGCCTGGTCTACAAAGCGAGTCTAGGACAGCCAAGGCTACACAGAGAAACTCTGTCTCGAAAAACCAAATAAATAAATTAATTAAATAAATAAAAAGCTTCTTGATGATTAGCAACAGGATTAAGGCCACCGTGGTGGAACAGGCTTGTCGGAGCTGAGGCAGGGGATTGAATTGCAAGAACAGCCCTCTGACCCGCCAGCTCATTCCTAAGAATCCGGCTGTAAGCCGGGCGTGGTGGTGCACGCCTTTAATCCCAGCACTCGGGAGGCAGAGGTAGGCGGATCGCTGTGAGTTTGAGTCCAGGACAGTCAAGGCTACACAGAGAAACCCTGTCTCGAAAAACCAAAAAAAAAAAAAAGAAACCCGCTGTAAGCAAGAGCCATCGAAGGAAGAAGTGAGCGACAGACAGTGCACAGGAGGTGGCCGCTCTCTCCAGCACTGGCCCTGAGGGAGCAGGAGTGAATCACGCAGCTGGCTGTACCACTCTCTGCCTTGGGGACAAAGCAGCGATATTTCCTGGATCCGGAAACATGGGCGAGAGCCTGTCACTGCAGGAAACACTCGGCTGGGGCTTGGCCAACCGGGCCACCAGGGGTCAGCCTGGGAGGCTGCCGGACAGCCGCGATGGAGGCCCCAAGGAACTGGGGACGTCCCTGTCCCTGAGCCTGAGCCCTGAGATGAAGCGGACCTGGTGACCTGAGTGAAAGTCCCACAGCCACAGTTCTGGGTGCCAACCTTGCTGAAAAAACAGCAAGGTGTTTTCTCTTCTCAGACACCATATCCCAAACCCACACGCAGGAGCTCGGGAGCCTGAGGCAGGAGGATTGCTTAAACCCAAGTATTCCAAGGCCAGGTATGGTGGCCTGCGCCTTTAATCCCAGCACCCGGGAGGCAGAGGCAGGCAGATTGTGGTGAGTTCGAGGCCAGCCTGGTCTACAAAGCGAGTCCAGAACAGCCATGGCTACACAGAGAGACCCTGTCTCAGAAAACCAAAACCAGCCAAACAAAACGAAACGAAACAAAACACAAGAACAGCAACACAAAAAACCCAAGTGTTCCGGGCAAGCATAGGCCACACAGCAAAACCCCACCTGATGGCCACAATAATAGTTGTGATAATGAGTGTTAAACACAGGCCTACATTGCTGACACAAGACCGTATTCGAGAAAACAAAAGCCTTCCCCCAGCCATGCCGCCTCAGAAGAGTCCCGTGCTAGGCCACAGCCATCTTTCCATCAAGGGCTGTGCACGTCCCTCTGCCGCTCCCACACCCTCCATGGCTTTCCAATTGCCCTACAAAGTCTGGTTTCTCAGCTCACCGAACCCCTGCACTTTGTAGCCCAAGCTAGCCTCCAACGCAGAGATGCCCCTGCCTCTGCCTTCCCAAGTGTTAGGACTGAAGGTGTGCCCCGCCCCCCACGCCTGGGTAGCTCTGTTTTTTTGAGACTGTGCCTGCATGCATGCGTGGAGCCGACCTTTTCTAGCGATCCTCCAGGATGCTGGGATCATAGGTGCACTAACATGCCTGGCTGTGTGCTTTTCCTCGCCTGAGAAACTGCCCGGGACCAAGATTTGTTAAAAAAAAAAAAAAAATAACCAAAACCCAAAACCAAACCAAACCAAAACAAAAAACCAAGTTAGAACCACACCACGGCAATGGGCAATGGCTCCCTCCATGGGAGGGAACTTAAAATTGCGGCTGAAGCCGGAGGTCCTGAACCTCTTTCCCAGCACCCACCTAAAAGCGGGGTGTGGTCCTGCACCTGGAACCCCAGCGCTGTGGGCAGACAGGAGGACGCTGAACGCCAGCTAGCAGAGCCGAGAGAAACCTGACCTGTGCCCCTTCTCCATGTCCGCTAGGATCCGCCCGCCCACGCGTGTGAGCAACCACACTCACAAACACCTTGGTGCAGGGGCTTGGCTCAGCTTTGTCTGTCCTGAGCCCCCCTCCCTCTCCAGGCTGCTTTCCTGCATTCCCTGGGTAGAGCGCTTGGTCCCTTGGGCCCCCAGCCTCATCCCAGCTCCCAGGCCCCAGGCAGTGCTCCGGGGCGGAAGGGGGCCCAGTGCCTGGTCCCAGCCACCTCCGCTGGGTGAGGTCCTGACTCTTTGGGGATTTCCTGCGTCCTCTATAAATAACCCCCCGCCGCTTCCCACAAACTCCTCACCCTTCTTGGAAAAAAGGGACCGAGGCCAAGGCCTCCATGCAGCTGTGTGCCAGGCCCGAGGCAGGCGGCCTGCAGCGGGCGAGCTGCCCAGAGGGCCGGCCCCGCCCAGCCCGAGGCGCCACAGCTCCTCCTGGGAGCTCGGGACCCTTCCCCTTTTTCATCGGGACAGGATCTTGCTTTATAACCCAGCCTGCCTTGGACCAGGCGCCGGGGTGACAGGCGTGCTGACACCTCATCAATCAGGATGCGGCCAGAAGACAGCTGGGAGGTACGCTAGGGACGCTCGCCCTCTGCTGACCAGTGGCGGCTACAGCAGGCGCGCTGGCCTCTTCTGCCTCCGCCTGGGGCCTTTGAGCATCCTGGCTCCTTTAGAGCTCCTCTGCAAGGTCTGTACTCTTAAGTCCTCTGCCTTACTTCAGGAGGACAAGACCCAAGTGCTGTCCCTCACCCTACAGTGCTGCTGTGGCAGAGGCCCTCGACTAAGTTCAGTGCGGGCTGTCACAGACTGCTAAAACCAAAGCCAGAGGCCATTAAGAGAGGTCTCTTTCCCTACCTCCCATTTCTTTTTCTTTTTAAAGATGTATTTATTTATTACATATACATGTATGCCTGCACACCAGAAGAAGGCCCCAAACCTCATTATAGATGGTTGTGAGGCACCATGTGGTTGCTGGGAATTGAACTCAGGACCTCTGGAAGAGCAGACAGTGCTCTTAACCTCTGAGCCATCTCTTCAGCCCTATCTTCCATTTCTTTATCTGAGAAATGGGACTATTGGTGCAGGGCCTGAGTGCCTGTCTTTAATCACAGCAGTGGTGAGGCAGACACATGGGTCCCTGTAAGGCTGAGGCCAACGCCACCCACAAAGCAAGATCCTGTGGCAAAAACTAAAAAGTACGAATAAAATAAAAATATTTGATAAGGGCCTGGTGAGATGGCTCTGCACATTAAATCACTTGCTGCTCAAGTGGATTTGAGTCTGGTTCCCAGCACCCATGGGCTCCCAACTTCCTGTAACTCCATCTTGAGGGGACCCCATGTCTGACCTCTGTTCTCAGACACTCTTCCTCACCACACATACATATAATCAAAAATAATTCAGGTGGGGGCTGGAGAGATGGCTCAGTGGTTAAGAGCACTGCCTGCTCTTCCAAAGGACCCGGGTTCAATTCCCAGCACCCACATGGCAGCTCACAACTGTCTGTAACTCTAAGATCTGACACCCTCACACCAATGCACGTAAATTAAAATTAAATAAAATATTAAAAAATAATAATTCAGGCTCTTGCTGTCCAGCCTGTCCCGAGTTCAATCACTGAGACCTACATCACCACTGCGGACTCCCCAGGGGCGGCACGGGGCCCCCACACACAGCACTAGGTTCACATCAGCCACCTCTTGCAGTTGGTGACTGCGGAGTCGTAACTTTAAAATGGGGACCAGGTGGTGGTGGCGGCCACCTTTAATCCCAGCACTTGGGAGGCAGAGGCAGGTGGATTGCTGTGAGTTCGAGGCCAGCCTGGTCTATAAAGCCAGTCCAGGACAGCCAGGGCTACACAGAGAAACCCTGTCTTGAAAAACAAAAACAAAACTAAACTAAAGTGGGGAGAATAAGCTGCTGGGTGCTTAGCAGGAAGCGGGCAGATCCACACCAGTGGACATGGTGTGTGCGGTGTAAGAGCCCGAGGACTGGGTGACTTCTGGGCATGACAGGACCCTGGCACAGCTGAGCCACAGCTGTGGTTCCCTCACACCTGATGAGAAGGCGGTGGGGCCTCATGGGTCAGAAGATTGACAGGCAGTGGAGGTGGCTGTGGGAAGGAGTGTAAGCTTTGTCACAGGTGAAAGCAATCTTGGCGGGCTTCGTCCTTGGACACACCACAAGAGCTCGAGCACACATGGATCGGGAAAAGGATCAGCAAACAGGCCAGAGACACCTAAGGACCCGATCCGTGAAACGGATACCAGAAGGTTCAGTCTTGTTTCCCTTTAACCTTTTTTCCCTCTTGTGTAAGCTAGTTGGGTTGTATAATAAAGTGTAATTGTTAAGAAACAGAGCCAACTAGTGGCGCCCAACGTGGGGCCCGATGGGTTCCACAGTTTCTAATAATACGAGGGAAGATTCAGAATTCGAAGGTACAGAAATGCTGTTTCAGGGTATCAGCAAAGTCGCAACTACCGTTGCAAAACTCTTTCCTGCCTTATGCTTAGAGGGAATTCTCTATTTTTTCGTTGTTCTTTTATTGTATTTCATTCTTAGAAGGATTAGAAGAAAGGCTAATAACATAGAAAAGCCGGAAGGGTCAGTAAATTCTATCCTTTTGGAAAAGATTGCAGATTTGACCGGATAGATGGAAAGGCTGAGGAAAGAAAATGAAGTGATGGGAAAGCGAATAGAAGTTTTGGTAATCAGGAGTGATGAAGGACAGAAAATAGAGAGACCGAAAGCCAGAAAAAACCGGAAGAGTCAATAAGCTCTATCCTTTTGGAAAGAATTACTGACTTGACTGAACAAATGGGCAAAATGCAGAAAAAAAACTGGAAGGGCTGGAGAAGCAGAAGGAACCTTTGGTTAAAAAGGGTGGAGAAGGTCAGAAACCAGAGGCAGAGGAAGCCAGACTGACCAGAAGGTCTTTGGAAGTAAATGTCCCAGTGGAGGACACCTCCACAGTCGCCCAGACACCTTCAGCTTTTTCAGTCACTGTAAGACATGTGCCCGCGCAAAATGGTGCTGACGGTTATGACGAAATGGCTTGGTGTCCTGTAGACATGATGGATTTAAAACATTTTAAGGAATCTGTCGTCAAATATGGTATGCACTCTGCCTTTGTTAAACAAATGTTAAACAGCTGGGCCACTCAGAATAGACTGGTTCCCCAAGATTGGAAAAATTTAGTTTCAGCGGTATTGGAAGTAGCACAACAGTTACAGTGGTTATCATGGTGGTGAACAGAGGATGTAAGAATACAACAAGAAAATAGGACCCAGGGAATAAATATTAATAGAGATCAATTGCTTGGTGAAGGACAATATACTAACATAAGAGAACAAATTCAAGCTGAAGACAGAGTGATTGAACAATGTCATAAGGCAGCCTTGAGAGCTTGGGAGCTGGTAGAGAAACCTGGAAAAACTACTATTCCATTTACTAAAGTGTTCCAAGGACCTCTGGAACCCTTCACCGAATTTTTGCAGAGATTCGGATCTGCTATGGATAGGGTGTTGCCAGATTCTGACACCAAACAGGCATTAAAACTTATCATGCTTATGAGAATGCAAATACTGAATGTAAGAGGGTGCTTAGACCATTAAAGGAAAGAGGCGCTCCACTAGATGACTGGGTAAAGGAGACAGTTATTATCAACTCTCAGGAATATCAAAATAATATTGTGGGACAAGCTTTAGCCAGAGAGCCCAGATATCATAATACTTGGTGCTTTAATTGTGGTAAAATTGGTCATGTGCAAAGAAACTGTAGAGATAGAAGGCGCAATAACCCAGGAGAAAACGTAACTCGTTGGAGAGAGCAAGGAGGTTCTGGTTATGATGGAAATGAGGTACCAAGACTCCCAGGGTACTGTAGTCACTGTGGAAAAGGGATTGTCAGTCTAAAAGAGATGTGCAAGGCAATATTTTGCCAACGGGAAACTGCAGGAGGGGGCCATCGGCTCGGGCCCCTGTAAACAATGCCAGCTGAATTCCTTTGGCCAGTCCAGAAATGACAACCCCGCAGGAAAACGGGAACTGAGTATTAGTGATCTAATGCATGCTACTGAAGGCAGTGCAGCCTTGGATCTGGCTTCAAATATGTCTCTTACCCTATCCCCCCAGGTTGAATGTTACAAATTAAATACTGGTGTTTTCGGACCTTTGCCTTCAGGCACAGTAGGAATGGTTCTGGGAAGAAGTGAGCTGACTTCTCATGGTTTTATTGTGCATCCCGGTATTATAGATGGAGATTCTAAGGAGGAAATAAAAATCATGGCATGTGTGAAAAAGGAGATGAAAATTGATGCTGGGGATAGAATTGCTCAACTCCTACTGTTTCCTTACATTAAGGGCAAAGCCGCTCCAGTGGAACGGACTGGTGTGTTCGGAAGCACAGGGACACATGTGTTCTGACAAACAGTAATTAATGATCAGAGACCTAAGTTAATTATACAATTGAATGGTGCTAAAATAGAAGGGTTGGTAGACAGCGGAGCCGATGTCTCCATCATGGGTCAGAAGTCTTGGAATCCAAACTGGCCACTTCAGAAGGTTTATACAGAAATGGTAGGAATTGGTAAGTTATCTCAAATAAAGCAAAGTGTGCGGTGGCTTGAGTATGTGGGACCAGAAGGGCAGACAGGGAGGCTGAAACCCTATGTGGCTGACATTCCCATAAATCTATAAGGAAGAGATCTCTTACAACAGTGGGGTACTCAGATTAATATTCCTGCAAATACAGAGATAAACAATGTTGAAACTAGGGGTGAATTGGTATGTGCTTCTGGGGAAGAGATTAATGTAAGTGATCAGGGTGACCACAAGCTATGCCCACTGTCCAACCTCAGAACTCTTCAGGTTTAGAGTGTCCAACAGCCCTGCCCCTAAAATGGATTTCAAACAGACCTGTATGGCAGGAGCAGTGGCCCTTAACAAAAGAAAAGTTGCAGGCGCTTCACTGTTTAGTGAAAGAACAGCTGGAGGCTCAACACATCGAAAAATCTTCCAGTCCCTGGAATTCTCTTGTTGTCATGGTAAGAAAGATATCAGGTAGATGAAAAATTATAACGGATTTGAGGGCCATAAACAAGGTGATTCAACCCATGGGTTCGCTTCAACCTTAAATTCCTTTGCTTTCCTTGTTACCTAGGTCTTGGCATATAATTACAATTGATTTAAAAGATTGTTTTTTCACCATACCCCTACATGAAAAGGACAGGGAAAGGTTTACTTTCTCAGTACCTACTCTGAACAGTAATTTTCCAATGAAGAGATATCATTGGAAGGTACTTCCACAGGGAATGTTGAATAGCCCAACTTTATGCCAGTATTTTGTGCAACAACCTTTAGAAATAATTCCCAGTTTCCTCAGTCTATCATATATCATTACATGGATGATATTCTGCTAGCTGATCCTGATCCTAGTGTTTTTTTTTTTTTTTTTTTTAAGTTTCAGGAGGCACAAAGAATTCTGCCATGTTGGGGATTACAGATTGCTGTGGAAAAAATACAAAGAGGAGATTCAATTACCTATTTAGGCTATAAAATAACTGAACAAAAAATTCGACCACAAAAGGTACAGATCCATAGAGATCAATAGCAAATTCTTAATGACTTTCAAAAATTATTGGGAGATATTAGCTGGTTAAGGCCTACAATCGGGTTAGCAACCTATGAGTTAAGTAACTTGTTTCAAACATTCCAAGGGGATTCGGATTTAAACAGTCCTAGGTGTCTAACCGCCGAGGTAGAAAAGGAGTTAATTCTGGTGGAGCAAAAACTTCAAAAGGCATATGTGGATAGAATTGATCCTGAACTTGGTTGCATTCTGGTTATTTTGCCTTCAAAACTTCTCCTACTGGGCTTCTTATGCAAAGGGAAGACAGAATCAGAATGGATATTCCTGGCAAATAAACAAAGCAAAAAAATGAAAACATACATAGGGAAATTTTCTGAATTGATTACAAAGAAAAGAATAAGGTTGCAAAAATGAAAACATACATAGGGAAATTTTCTGAATTGATTACAAAGAAAAGAATAAGGTTGCGCCAACTGTCAGGGATGGACCTGGCGGAAATTGTAGTGCCTGATTCTGAGATTATGTCATTATGGGTAATTAATGAAGATTGGCAAAGAGCTTGTAGTAACTATTCGGGAGACATTAACAACAGATACCCAAAAAGCAAACGTGCACAGTTTATAAAAAGAACTAATTGGATCCTTCCAAGTATTGTAAAAGGCTCACCAATCTCAGGGACACCCACCTTCTTCACTGATGCAAATAAATCAGGTATGGCTGGTGTTAAGTCTGATAAAATGACTAAAGTGATTAAAAGCCCATTTACATCAGTTCAAAAATCAAAATTATAAGCAATCCTTATGGTATTGTTAGATTTTCCTGAATCTCTTAATATAATTATTGACTCTCAATATGCTGAAAGAGTTGTTTTGCATATAGAAACTGCTGAATTTACTCCAGATAACTCAGAATTGACTACATTATTTATAGAACTGCAACAGGTCATCAGAAGCAGAAATTATCCCTTGTATGTTACTCATATTCGATCCCATACAGGTTTACTAGGTCCATGGACACAAGGAAATGAAGAGATCGACAAATTATTGATAGGTAATGTATTCCAAGCCTCAAAATTTCATGGAAAACATCATGTCAATGGTAAGGGGTTGAAGAAAAGATTCTCTAACATTTGACAACAAGCCAGAGAAATAATAAGTGTCCTACATGTTCCTTATATAGTCAAATACCATTACCTGCTGGAATTAACCCTAGAGGTAACAAAAGGAATGAAGTTTGGCAGATGGATGTGTTTCATTTTGCAGAATTTGGAAAAATGAGGTATGTGCATCATACCATCGATACATATTCAGGTTTTCAATGGGCAACTGCCTTAAGTTCTGAAAGGGCTGACTGTGTGATTACTCATTTGCTGGAAATAATGGCATTTATGGGAATACCTGCACAAATTAAGACTGACAATGCTCCTACATATGTGTCCCTTAAGATGAAAAACTTCCTTATGTATTATAATATAAAACATGTTTCTGGTATACCTCACAACCCCACAGGACAAGCAGTTGTGGAAAGAGCTAATCGTACCTTAAAAGAAATGCTTATTAAACAAAAGGGAAGGGTAAAGACACCCAGGGACCGATTAAATAATGCTTTGTTCACTCTAAATTTTCTTAATGTGAATGATGAAGGGATGTCAGCTGCGGAGAGACATTGGGTGATAGAAAAAACTGAGGAGCTGGGACAACCAATATTCTACAAGGATTTGTCGAGTATGAAATGGAAACCTGCAATAGTTTTGAGATGGAGTCATGGGTATGTGTATGTTTCCACAGGGAGTGAAAAAATATGGCTACCAACCAAACTTATAAGGATTAGATCTGACCATATAGCAAGTGAGTCTTAAGAGCCACCTGGAGCCGGGTGTGGTGGCGCACGCCTTTAATCCCAGCACTCAGGAGGCAGAGGCAGGCGGATCGCTGTGAGTTCGAGGCCAGCCTGGTCTACAAGGCGAGTCCAGGACAGCCAAGGATACACAGAGAGACCCTGTCTTGAAAAACCAAAAAAAAAAAAAAAAAAAAAAAGAGCCACCTGGTTCTTACAGCTTGACATTGTTTCTTACAGCTTGGAGAACTAATGCCCTCTTCTGGCCTGTTGGTGTACATGCAGGCAGAGTCCTGTATTATTTACAAAAAAAACAGGACAACTCTGAAGATGAAGCAGGCAGCCTGGGTGATTTAACCCCAAAAACATGCCTCTGGCACCTCGAGCAAGGTGCCTCAACTGATCTTTCCTTGAAAAAGTATATATGTACTAACATACCTATACTAATGATTTCAAAAGTTTGCTTACTTTCAGAGCAAAAAACAGGACAATGACGAAGATCGAACTTCTGCCTCTGGCGTTACTGCTTCCTGCAGAAATTGCATGCATATTAACAATAAAACGGCTAGCCAAAAGGATCAATCCCAAAAAGACTGGACAAAAACAGATCAGCTAGCTTTTCCAGCGCTTGGCTAATATATTATTTTTCTAGGGTACCCAAAAAACATTTTCCTCCTAAACAGCATAAAGTAATTTTGAGAACAGGACGTCCCCATTCCCAGTAGGTGGGCTGGGTGTTTTTGGTGGGTTACCAATGCTCATTTTTGCCTAAGGGGGTTAGTTACAATTAATAAAAGTTTCATTTGGGGATTTCTTTCTCCTATCTTTCTCTCCTATCTTTCTATCCCATCTAAGGGATAAGGGAAAAGGAGGGAGGAAGGGAGGATATAGGCTTATAGAATAAAAGGTAGATTATTGAATCTACTAGCTTCAAAAATCTTACATTGGTATTATAGATTGATGAAACTTTTGATTGCTGGAAATTTAAGACTATTCAACTTTTGCTTCACATTGATAAAAACGTAAATGTATATTGCTATTCATTTTTTGCCTTATGTATTGTATATGTTCGCAAAATATATATTGTATGTTAGAAACTTAAGATCATTTGTTCAATGTTTATTTAACGTATTACTCATGTGCCACTCATTTGAAAAGGTAATGTCTTATGAAAACTAACTATTAATAATCTATTGAGGAAGATCGGGGATAAAAGTTGGTATTTAGTTACCTATAAATCTTACTAGATACTAACTTACTTTGTCATAGACCAGGCTTGTTTAATTTCTTGTATATGTCTTCAAAGGAATAGATTGATCTCTGTAAGAATAGATAGAGTTAGTCTTCAAACTCTTCAGAGATCCACAGAATATGGCATCTAACGATGAGGGCTTTCCTGACAGAGAGAGACATCTGCTCCCGGCGGCATCTCCATTTGCATCATTGAAGATGGGGGCTTCGAGAGACGCAGGTGACAGAATGGTCACTGGACTGAGAAACTGCTCTTATCTCTACTGCTGATGACAGACTGACTGTCCGCTATGATCAACAGTGATGTTGGAAAGTTGACTGTCCAGCTTTGAAGAGACTAGATGGACCAGACCGTTGGATTTCCTGCTTTAAAAAGCAGTTTGTTGGATGATTTGGGCCGATAAGGCTGAAGAGTGATTGCCCCAATGAAGGAGAGAATCTGGTGACTGTCCAAGTGGTCTGCTCTCTCTGTCCTATGGAACTTGGGAGTTGCCTGCCAGCACTTCCTTTATTAGATAGAATTTCCTTCTTGGGTCTCTGATGGGACTGAAGACTAGATAGCCACAGTGTTACTAGAAGCTTTAGTTTAAGAACTAAAAACACATTTATAGATTGATAATTGCAATTTCTCACGAAGAGAAAGGACTCTCTTTGGTAGGATAGTTGAATACTTTCTCTCAGGTTAACAAACATAAAAGGACTTCGTTATGTACTTGATACCTGATGATTCTGTATATATGCATATGTGTGCATATAGTTCTTAATTTTTTTTTTTTTTTTAAAGAGAAGGGGGATGTGTGGGAAGGATTGTAAGCTTTGTCACAGATGAAAGCAGTCTTGCCGGGCTTTGCCCTTGGACACACCATTGGAGCTTGAGCGCACATGGATTGGGAAGAGGATTAGGGAACAGGCCGGACCAACTCGCAGGCCTAAGGACCCATCCCGTGGAACAGATACCGGAAGGTTCACTCATTTCCCTTTAACCTTTTTTCCCTCTTGTGTAAGATAGTTGGGTTGTATAATAAAGTTTAATTGTTAAGAAACAGAGCCGGGCCGGAGAGATGGCTGAGCGGTTAAGAGCACTGTCTGCTCTTCCAGAGGTCCTGAGTTCAATTCCCAGCAACCACATGGTGGCTCACAGTCATCTGTGATGTAATCTAATGCCCTCTTCTGGCATAACAGGTGTACATGCAAAATAGAGCACTCATATACAATAAATAAATAAAATCTTTCTTTAAAAAAAAAAAAGAAAAGAAACAGAGCCAACAGGTGGGGGTAGGGATGGGCATGGGAGGGGGTATGGAGCATGAGAGGTCATTTTCTTTAATGGTGTAACTATCTGTCAGAAAAAAACCAGACATGACAAGTTGAGAAATTAGCAGGAGCGGGGGTGGGGACAGAGATAAGGCGGAGGACATGATCAGGACCCATTAGATATGTGCATGTA
Source organism: Acomys percivali (assembly GCA_907169655.1). Taxonomy (NCBI): domain Eukaryota; kingdom Metazoa; phylum Chordata; class Mammalia; order Rodentia; family Muridae; genus Acomys; species Acomys percivali. The sequence continues at coordinate 993,550 of OU015752.1, read as the reverse complement.
ATGTCAGCAAAACTTACTACAGAAGTAAAAATAAATAAATATACTTGATCGATATATGATGCCATAGATAGAAGAAACACATAGGCAAAGTTCTGGAAGGCAAGGCTCACTGATCTTCGTGAACAAACATTTCTCGATCACCTCACGCTGGAGCTCCTCATGCTTCTTTGGAATTTAAAAATAAAAGCTCCGAGCCGCGCATGATGACACACACCTTTAATCCCAGCACCCGGGAGGCAGAGGCAGATGGATCTCTGTGAGTTTGAGGCCAGCCTGGTCTTCCGAGTAAGTTCCAGGAGAGTCAGGGCTACACAGAGAAACCTCATCTCAAAAAACAAAACAAACAAACCCAAGCCAACACCAACCCCCCTATTAAGCCAGGGGTGTGGCTTAGCACCCAGCACTCACTGGTTTCATACATACAAACACTTGGCATGGTGACGTAGGCCTGAACCCCAACATGGGGGGCGGTGTGGGGATGGGAAGTAGCAGTCCTGGGGTCCCTGCCCAGTCTCTCTCCTCACTGTGGAGGGAACAGCCCCCCAGTGCTCTCTCCTGCCCTCTTCGGGCTCCGCTATCTTGGATCAGGACCTTGTGGGAAGTCTTGAGGCTGAGTCCCAGGCTCTGGCCTTCACTTGCCCACACAGAAGTCCTGGAAGATGAGGTCCAGGATCTCCTCGGTCCCCCCTCCACCTATGAGGTGGCTCAGGTGTCTGCGAGCCTGGCGCAGGGCCTCGGCCGCCAGAGCCAGGTCTGTGGCCAGTTGGAAGTGGCCCAGGGCATCTAGGCAGCGCTGGAGGTGGTGATGGTGCCTAGCCCGGGTCAGGAGCGGAGGTCCTGTGGATGGGTCCCCACACCTGCCAGAGACAAGACCTGGAGTCTCACTTGACCTGCATAGACACCTTCTGAACCCCTTTTGCAGAGAGAGAGAGAGACTGAGGCTGAGGGACAGACCCGACTGAGCCCAAAGCCAGCTGCTGCCCGCACATGAACGTGGGTTGGGGAGGCTGCAGGTGGCCAAGGGGACTCACACCGCAGCCAGCTCGGTCCTCAGGGCCTGCAGGAGGCTGTCTAGCCCGGCTCTGGTGCGACAGGACAGTAGCTGGTGTGGAGGTAGGGCGGGGTCCATAGCTGGGCCGGCGTTAGTGGGCAGCAGGTCTGATTTGTTGAGCAGCAGCAGGAGGCGCTGCCCTCCGCTGTTGTGGCTTTGCGCTGCCAGTGGGGCCACCACAGTGTCCAGGAAGCTGCAGCTGGACGGGGAGCCCAGGTCGGAGGCATCCAGCACCCCCAAGATGATGTCAGCTTGCTCCAGCCTGGAGGAAGGAGGTAGTGGGCCAAGGGAGGCACTGTGGGTGCTGAGCTGATGGTGGGACAGACAATGCAGGGTGTGGCCCAGAGCAAAAGCCAGGGCAGAGCAGGTGGCTCAAGGACCTGGCAGGTCAGTCAGGGGCCTGACTTGGCAGGATTGGGGTGGGCAGAGCGCTCACAGCTCACGGGGGTGGGGGAGACCCTGCGAGAGGGGTAGGGGCATGGCTCAGGTGGAAGGAAGGGCAGGACAGAAAGGTTGGGGGCGTGGCCAAGGGGAGAGCTTTGAGCCTGGTAGAACAGAGGGTTTTAGGTGAAAAAGAGTTGTCTGTAGTTCACAAGGTGGAGCTAAGGGGGAGCTGGCCTGAGGGGGAGGAGAGTAAGGGAGTAGACCAAGCTTGTACCTCAAATTCCCAAGGCCCCCTTTCCCTAAATTCAAGGCAGCTCAAAACCTTTTGTTTCTCAGGAGTAATGAAATAGACGCAACAGGGAGAAAAAGGCCCCAGTTCCCTCGTCCCCAGCCCTGCACCCACCTCTGGCGGGCCCTGCGCACACCCTCCTGCTCCACGGCGCCCACGCCTTCCCGCAGCCCAGCGGTGTCACTCAGCAAGGCAGGGAAGCCAGCCAGGTCCACGGGAGTCTCCAGCACATCACGGGTGGTCCCTGGCTCTGGGGACACGATGGACACAGGCTTCTGGCCTGAAGGGTAGGGAGAGTGTGATAAAGGATGGGGGGGAGGTAAGAGCTCTCATTTTCAGACTGCACCCCTGCCCAGGAGCCCCGCCCTATGCGTGCCCCAACCTCACATACTGAGAAGATTCACCAGACTGCTCTTGCCCGCATTGGGGGGTCCAGTGACCACAACGTGCGCCCCTGAGCGGAGCCTCTGCCCACGCCTGGCATCCTGTAGGTGGGAACTCAAGGCCAACTCAAGGGCTCGGACGTCTCTGTCGGCTGTGAGAGGAAGAAGGAGTGGCGAGGGAATCGGGAAGGTGTGGGGGGGGGGGCCGCGGGCTGGCACCTCAGCCGCCCTCCCCCCGCCCCCCAGCAGACATACCCTGCTCCAACACGCCCTCTTCCAAACTGTCATCCTCCCCGAAGTCTATATAGGCCTCCACGTGGGCCAGGGCCTGGGAAGGAGGGGGGCGGATATCAGGGGTGCTTCTGGGAACTCGTGGTCCTCTCTAAGTCCTAGCTCCAGCTTGACCTAAGCGACCACACTGGCATTTCAGAGGCCTAGAGTTTTCTCGAAAAAACGCACGGGTGGGAGAGCAGGCAGCTCTTGCCTTGGTGAGGGTCTTCGCCCAGCCCCGGCACAGTTGGCCCAGTTCCCCATCCAGCTGCCTCAGGGCCTGGCGCCGCTGGGCCTCAGTTTCTGCGTGGATCAGGTCCGCCAGCCCTTCCACCTCAGTCAGGCTCAGCTTCCCGTGCGCAAAAGCCCTCCTGGTGAACTCCCCGGCCTCAGCTGGCCGCAGTCCCGGCACACTACCTGAAGGAAAGCATCACATGACCTAAGTAAAGCTCCCTGATCCTTATCCAATGGCAGCCAATAGCCAGCAGAGCAACAAACCAAACTCCCGGTGAGTTTTGAGATGACACAACTGACTTAGAGCCCTCCCTGCTCCTACAAAGAACCCCAGCAAGCTCACTAGTTCTCCGGGCAGACTACTCCCAAGACCTTTCAGTCTTTTCAGGAACAGTGTCACCCACCAGAGCCTCACCCAAGGCCTGCAGGACACCGCTGACCACCGCAGGACCTCCGTGAACGTGCAACTCCATGCAATCCTCTCCGGTGAAACTCTGGGGGCCTTGCATGGCAAAGAGGAGAGTCAGGCGATGGGCACGCCCCAGGCTGACTCTGGGGGGGGGGGGGGGGGGGTTGGAGGCGGGGGGCCGCGCGGGGGGGGGGCGGGGGGGGGGCCCCCCCCCCGGGCGGCCGGGGGGGGGGGGGGGAGACTTGATACCAGGATTCGAGCCCTGTGGGATCCTGGATCGGGGCCCCCTCACCTGGGAACCAGAGGACGAGCGCGCGGTCCAGCGGCTCCCGAGATCGCGGGTGTCGGAGAAGGCGCAGGCAGGCGCTGCGGGCCGGAGGCAGCTCCCGGGGCGCCGTGAGGCTGCGGAGCGCGAGCCCGCTGGCCGGGCCGCTGGTGCGGATCACGGCGATGGCACAGCGGCCCTGGCCGGAGCTGAGCGCGAAGATGGTGCTCCCGGGGGCCAAGGACCCTGCACCGTTGCTCCGGCGTGCGCACAGCCTGGGGACCCGAGAAGAACGGAGTAAGCTAATCCAGGACGCCGGGATGGTCGTCCCGGGCATGCCCCAGGTGTGCAAGCTGCGGCCAGGTGATGGCCAGGGAAGGACACGCAGCTCTGGGCGGAGGAAGGCGCCCAGGGGCCTCAGGGTCTGGGCTCAGAGCAGCGCCCCGCGCCATGACAGCTGCCCGTCACACTCACCTGCCCGGCGTCCGCGCCGCCAGGGTCGCCAGGGCGCTCAGCCCGCGCCACATGGATTTCGAATCAGCGAACACCTTGCCCGACCTTCCTGCGCGGCTTCAAGTTCTGTATGGAAGTCCCGCCCCCTTGCGGGGGTGACTGGCAGTGCGCTCAGGGACTCTCAACTACCATTGGGTTGCCTACAGGAAGTCCCACCCTACATTTATAGACTGGTTTTTTTATTGGCTGACGCGAGAGAAACGAAGTAGGGCCAAGTACGGGCGTGTGCGTCGCGAGAGTGTCCCCGCGGAAATGAGACCGAAGTTTTCGGTTCCTGGGGCGGCAGGGATCCGAGACGACAGTGGAAGAGGATGCAGGCTGTGTCGCAGTGGAGGCTCGCGTCTCGCTCCTCCACGTGTCCGTTCCGTGGCTTGACAAGAGCCAAGAAGCTATGTGTGTGCTTCCACGAAAGGGCAGTCAGCCGGTAAAGGCGCTTACCGCCAAACCTGACGTCCACAGTTCGATCCCCGGGACCCGCTTAATAAAGGAGCCCTCGACTCTTGTACAAGTTGTCTTCTGACTCCTGCACGTGCGACAGAGAGACGGATAGCGATAAATAGATAGATAGATAATAATAGTAATAATAATAATAATAATAATAATAATAATAATAATAATAATAATAATAATAA
>OU015752.1:948896-980022 GCA_907169655.1 Acomys percivali | reverse complement strand
GAAAGAAAGAAAGAAAGAAAGAAAGAAAGAAAGAAAGAAAGAAAGAAAGAAAGATACAGGAGACCAGGCGGTGGTGATGCACATCTTTAATCGCAACACTCGGGAGGCAGAGGCCAACCTGGGCTACAGAGTGAGTTCCAAGAGAGCCAGGGCTACACAGAGAGTTTCTGTCTCTAAAAGCCAAAAATAAATCAATGGTATTGGAGCACTGGCTTGCCAGGTGAAGCAGCTCACCAGGCCATCAGAGGGACGGATGCCAGGTCCCCGGCACCCACATCGTCCACTCACAAAAGTCTGTAGCTCCTACTCCAATGGATCCAGCACTCCCTTCTAGCAGCCTCTCAGTGCTCACACACACACACACACACACACACACACACACACACAGGAATGCACACATACATAAATAAAATAAACTTTAGAAAAGTAAAAAGAAAAGAAAAGGTGGGCTAGCGAGCTAGCTGAACGGATAAAGCCCCTTGTCCCCGAGTCTGACAACCTCAGTTCAACCCAGGGGGCTCCTGTGGTGCAATGAGAGAACATACAACCAAAAGTCTGGTGTCCACACACGTGCAGTGAACCCCCATTCAGAAAGACAAAGTGGACAGTGCTGGAGGAACGACACCCGCAGTTAACCTCTGGCCTCCACACAAGCTCTCACTCTGCTTACACACTTGCACCTGTGAAAACCAAGCAAAGGAACAAACCAACCGAAACAAGCACAGTCAGGAGCACGCGTGATGATGGAGGCAGGCTCACAGTCTGCAGACGGAGTAGTCGGGGTGAAAGTGGGACCGCTGTGTGAGAGTGAGAGCTCAGCCAGAAGCCAGCGGCCCTTGACCCTGTGCAGGGTGACTCTGAAGATGGGGATGAATCGAGGGGAGGCAGTGCCACCCCTCACGGGAGCCCCTGTCCTCAGGACACGTTCCAGGACTACCAAGAGATGTTCGTGCAGTTCGGCTATGTGGTCCTCTTCTCGTCTGCCTTCCCACTGGCCGCCCTGTGCGCCCTTGTCAACAACCTGATTGAGATCCGAAGCGATGCCTTCAAACTATGCACCGGCCTACAGCGGCCCTTCGGCCAGCGTGTGGAGAGCATTGGCCAGTGGCAGGTGGGCCAGTCAGGGAGGCCCAGAGGGGATGGCAGGGTATGCTGGTCCCTGGCTGGGCCTGTCTCTCTGAGCCTCCTGCCTCCCCTGCAGAAGGTCATGGAGGCGATGGGCGTGCTGGCCATCCTGGTGAACTGCTACCTCATCGGCCAGTGTGGCCAGCTGCAGCGCCTGTTCCCCTGGCTGAGTCCAGAGGCAGCCATCGTGTCTGTGGTGGTGCTAGAGGTGGGGCTGGGGTCCCCGGAGGGCAGGAACAGTGGGGGGGGGGCTGGGTGGAGAGGCCAGGCATCACTGAGCCTGCACGCCCCCTCTTGTGTGTCCCCTCACAGCACTTGGCTCTATTAGTCAAGTACCTCATCCATGCAGCCATCCCTGACATCCCGGGCTGGGTGGCCGAGGAGATGGCTAAACTGGAGTACCAGCGACGGGAAGCCTTCAAGGTATGGAGCTGGGGTCAGCTGGGGTCAGGGTGATGCGGTTCAGGGGAGTGAGGGCAGAGTAACATCAAGGCTAAGGCCTTAGAGAAACTCGGCCGGATGCACGGGGGCAGCTCAGACCCCGCTCCCCCAAGATTCCACCAACACGGACAAAGTATTCGGACGTGTGCTGGGGCATGGCTATCATCTCAGGCCCAAGGAGGTGGGGGGGGGGCAGGTGGGTCAGGAGTTCAAGGCCATCCTCAGTTACATAGGGAGTTCAGGGCCAGGCTGTGCTCTCTCTCTCAAAAACAAAAAAACAAAAAACAAAAACAAAAAACCCAAAGCCAAATGTGTCTCTAGTACAGGCCAGCTGTGTTTTCTTCTGCATTTGGAGAAGGCACTGTACTTCTACGTAGCCCATCGTGGTCTCACATTTGGAATGCCTGCCTCAGCTTTCTGAGGACAGGCATATACCACCACACTTGCTTTGGTTTATTTTTGGTGGGTTGGGTTGGGGGCGGGGTCTGTTGTTTTTACTTCTTTATGTATGCTGTTCGTGGGTCTTGTGTACAGCCGGGCTTGGGACTGCTACCTGTGAGCGGCACTCCCCAGAGGTTCGTCCAGGGACTTCCTTCTTTAGATTAATTTAATTTTACTTTATTGTTTTGCCTGCATGTGCGTATGTGCATGCAGTGCCCGCGAAGTCCAGTAGAGGGCGTCTGACCCCCAGAAATGAAGTTGTGAGCGGGCATGTGGGTGCTGGCAAGTGAACTGGGGTCCTCTGCAAGAGCAGCGCTCTTAACCACTGAGCCGTCTCTCCAGGCCCGTCTGGGTCCACAGGAGGGTGTGAGCATATAGAAAGCAGGGTGCCACTGCAGAAGAAACCAGAGCCTCCGCTGTGCCATACTTGTGGGTCCTAAGGGGTTACTGTAGCTTGTGCTCGCGCAATAGGTGCTGTCTAGATTTTGATGGCACACGCTCTCAGGAAGGTCCATTCTTCGGCTTGCCAGTCTGCCTCTCCAAACTGCTCTGCAAACGGCGGCACAAAGGGCCAAGGAGCCGCGCCTTCTAGGCCAGTGTGCCAACCAGGAGCCAGGATTCTAGGGCGTCTCTCTACGGGAGCCACGCCCCCACTCCCTCAGTCGGGGCTTCTAGGCTGGGCCTCGTCAGTTCTAAACTGAGTTTTAATGATTTTATATTGACGGGCTCGTGCCTGAGATCCCAGCACTGGGGAAGGTGAGGCGCGAAGATTCTGAATTCGAGCTGCAACAGTGAAGCCTTGTCTCAAAAGCACAAAGCAAGGGGAAAGGCAATTCTTTTGAAAAAGCTGGAGTGCCCACATCCCGTGCTCTCTGAGCAGCGGGCTCAGCGTTTCATTGGCTTCTCCGGGTTCTTCCAGCACCGGGTGGCCAGGGCAGGGGTTCGGGGCCCAGGGCGCTCAGCCTGCGTGTCTCCTCCTTGCAGCGGCACGAGCGGCAGGCGCAGCAGCGCTTCCAGCAGCAGCAACGGCGACGGCGCGAGGAGGAGGAGCGGCAGCGGCACGCGGAGCAGCAGGCGCGGCGGGAGCGCGACGCGGGTGGCCGCGAGGAGGCTCGCGCGGAGGCCCCGGGCCCGGACCCCGCGGCGGAGCGCGGCGCGGCCAAGGCCAAGGGCGGTGAGCGGCCCCGACGGCCCGGAGCGCTGCTGCCGCCCGGCCCGGTGTTGCGGCTGAAGCAGATCATCCCGCTGCAGGCCCGGCCGCCCGCGCCCGCCGGGTGCGCGCCCCCGCCGCGCTCGCCCGCGGACACGCGCCTGCCCGCCTTCCTCAGCCTGCGCTTCCTCAAGGCGCCCGAGCGGGGCCCGTCCCCGCCGAGGCCCGGGAAGCTGTTCGCCTTCGCGGCGCGCGAGCCCGCGGCCAACGGGGCCCCCGGGGGCGGCGCGCGCGCACACAGGAGCGCCGGGGACGAGCCCGCGGCCGCCGAGTCGGAGCCCCGGCCGGAGGACACAGGTCACAGGCCTTAACCCGGGCGCGCGTCGCGAGGGCCGTGGGCGCCGTGGGGCCCCGCGAACCGCGCTCTCCCTCCGCAGGGCTCGCCTCGCCGCCCGCCAGCTGCTGGCGCTGGGACGCGCCTTGGGGCTGTGGCGACAACCCGCCCCGCGTCCCCGGCCCTGCGGACGCCCCCGCGCGCCCCGCCTGCTGGCCCGCAGCCCGCCACTAGCCCCGCCGCGCTCCTGCCGTTCCCTCGACCAGGATGGGGGCCACGAGCGGACCCCCCCCACAGTACAGAAAAGTACACAGGATGGGCGGTTATTTATTTGTTTTTAATTTATTTTGTCATATTTTTGTAAAACGGCAGAAATGCAATAAAAAGTCTATTTCAACAGTGCTCGAGGTCAGAGCAGTGGAGGGACCTTGTGGGACCCGTGGCGGGAGCCCGAGCACCCCACCTCCCCCAGGATGAGGCCTCTAGGGGACCTGGGTTCAGATGTGTGTGCACGTGGCATCCCACATGCCAGATGGGACACGCGGGTGGTGCAAGCCGTTGGAGTGCTGGGGACCAAGAGTCTGCACAGGGAGCAGCCTGCTCCGCCCCGAGTAATGCACCAGTGACACAGCAAAGGCAGTTTGGGAAGGTAGTTGGAATCACATGGAGGCCTGAGGGTGGCAGCTGTGTCTGAAAGGGGAGGCCACCAGAGGCGGGGCACAGGAAGTGCTGTGGGGTGCTCAGGTCGGGCACGCAATGGTGGGTAGGCATGGCCACTGGTGCCTATTTGAGGCTGATGAGATGTTCCCGGGTCAGAGCAGGCCTGGGCAGGTAGGGTTACAGCCGGGAACAGCCCCTGGGGAACATGGACACCTTTGGCCCTGACCACAGAGTCCAGCCCGTGTGTGGGATCCTCAGAACCCATACCTGTAGTGTATACCGTGCCACAGCTAAGGGTGCACAGCCACTCCACGGTCCAGGTAGCTTCCCCCCACCTCACGACAGCGTGGCCTCCTCAGCCTGTGTTCCCTAGCAAAGGCACAGCCCTGCTAGTGCAGGAAGCCCCAGTGGCCAGTCAGACACTGGTGCACACACCTGGTGGGCCTTGCACATGATGCCCACCGTTGGGTGGCTGGCTGTCAGTCAGGGGTCTCCCAGGGGATCCGACCCCAAGGACCTCTGGGTAGGGGTTCCTGCAGGTCCCAGTGGCTCCGGCCACGGTGTGTGGGAGCAAAGACGCCGGATGTAGTAGGAAAGATCCTTTTATTGGGGTGGACGCGGAGCACGGGCTAGTCCATGATAAATGACTCAAGAGAAAGATCCAGAAGGGCCGGCTTTCTCCTGCCTTGGCATGGGCTCAGAGTGAGGCCTGAGCACGGCTGGGCCCCGGGGGTCCCGTGACCCAGCCAGGCCTGGGGGTGGGAAGGAGCGAGAAGGCCCCTCGGTGTGTTGGGGACCAGGCCGCCCTGGGCTCTGGACCCTGGCGTGGTCTGGCTGGTGGGTGGCAGGGTGGGGCACACCACCGTGTCTGCCGATCCCTCGCGGCAGGGCCTGAAGTCCCTTTAACCAATGCTTGACACGAGCTACAGCATAAATAAAAACTCAAGGAAAATAAATACATGGGTCCTATGAGGTTGGAGGGCGCGGGCTGGGTGTAGGAGGCGGGCTGCGCTTACACACGGGGGCGGGAGTGGACAGAGCTGACAGACAGGGGGCGCTGCGCGGGGCCTAGGTGTCCTCAGGCATGTCGGGGCTGTCGGTTCGGGCCACCTTGCGGGGCGGCGCTGAGCTCTCACCCTCCGCCTCCACCTGCTCTTGATCTCTCTTCTTGGCGGCATTCTGGGGTGGGGGATAGTCATGAGGGCGAGGCAGGCCAGAGCAGCAAAGGCATGGCGCCCCGCCCACTTCTTTTCTTTTCTTTCTTTTTGTTTTTAAGAGACAGGGTTTCTCTGTGTAGCCTTGGCTGTCCTGGACTCACTTTGTAGACCAGGCCGGCCTGGAACTCACAGCGATCCCCCTGCCTCAGCCTCCCGAGTGCTGGGACTAAACCTTCCCCTTTCTTGATTTTTGTTTTGTTTTGCTTGTTTTTTCCCCCGGTTTTTCAAGACAGGGTTTCTCTGTGTAGTCCTGGCTATCCTAGACTTGCTTAGTAGACCAGGCTGGCCTTGAATTCACAGAGAGCCGCCTTTCTCTACCTCCAGGTGCAGGGATTACAGGACTGCGCCACCATTGCCCGGCCCCTCCCCCTTTTTGAGACAAGGTCTCTTACTTAGCTCTGGAGTCCTGAAACTACGTAGACCAGGCTAGCCTCAAACTCAGACTATCCTGCCTGCCTCTGGGGTGCTGGGATGTGCTGGGATCCTGCCCAGGACCCTTTCTCCAAGGTCTATTGGAGCCACCACAATCTGAGGGCACCTGGCAAGGCAGGTTGGTGGGTGTGTTTTTTATACAATATTTAAATTGTCTGTGGTGGCACAGGCCTGTAGCCTACCACTTGGGAGTCAGAGGCAGGAGGATCACTGTAATTATGAGGTCACTCTGAGCTCACAGTGAGACCTGTCTCAAAAGAGAGAGAGAGAGAGAGAGAGAGAGAAGAGCTGGGCAGTGGTGGAGCACACCTTTAATCCCAGCACTTGGAGACAGAGGCAGGCGGATCGCTGTGAGTTCGAGGCCAGCCTGGTCTACAAAGTGAGTCCAGGACAGCCAGAGCTGTTACACAGAGAAACCATGTCCCAAAACAAAACAAAAACATAAGAAAGAAAAAAGAAACTCATGGTCCCGTGTACTTCAGGCTAGCCCACAACACTGTCTGCTCTGATGCTGGGATGGCAGGCATGTACAAGGTTGGAATTTTTTTTTTTTTTTTGTCACGCACACATTTTACCAGTACAAAATGCCAAAAACAGGTTTGGCTTGGCACTGGGCGCCTGCTATGCTGTGCAGAACGCCCGACTCACCCTTATTCTCCTAAGCACTAGGGCCCCAAGAGCATACCCACTGTGGGCCTCCTCCCTAGGCCTGGTCACCTGAAGAACTCCTACTCCACCCTCAAGGCCCCACTCAGACACCCCGCCCCCGGGGAGAGCCTTGCCTTTTTGTCCCATTGCTGGTGCAGGTACCGCAGGAGGATGTTTGTCTTTTCTGTCACAATGACTGAGAAGCAAAGAGAGAGAATGAGAAAGATGGAGGTGTTCTGACCGCCACCTCGGCATCCTGACCTACCTCATTTTCTGGGGTTCAAACTCAGCACCCCTAACTTGGAAGTGTCAAAAGGCTGGCATTTCCCTTCTGAGCGCACAGCCCCTGCTGCCATGGGGTAGAGGCTGGGATGGAGCTCAGGCTCCGGGCAGGGCCAGCAGGAGTGGGGGTCGCGTCTCCCCCACCTCCTGCGTTCTCCCCCGAAGAGAACCGCAAGGCCACAGTGAGGTTTGGGTGCTGAGGGCACTATGACAGGGAACTGCGCTACTCACGAGCCCTGCCCACTCCCAGGACAGCTTCATTTTGTTTTTAAGGATTTATTTTGATTATTTTGTTTGTGTGTGTGTGTGTGTGTGCGTGCATGTGCCCAGAAGGCCATAAGAGGGCGACGGATGCCCTGGAGCTGGACATACAGTGTCTGTGAGCCGCTGTGCGGTGCTGGGGCCTGGGCTTGGGTACCAGACCCTGAGCGCCCTTGCTGGCCACAGGACAACTGTAGGAGTTCTCTCCTCTACTGCTCGGGTCCTGGGGCCTGAGTCAGGCCTGGTGGCACTTTTACCTTGAACTTGCTCTATAGATCAAGCTGGCCTCAAACTCACAGAAATCTACCTGCCTCTGCCTCCCGGGGTGCTGGGACTTGGGGTGTGTGCCACCACACCCGCTTCCAGATTCTTTCTTGACAGTTAAACCAGCAGACCCTTGTCCTCCGCAGCCACAGCCCCTGGCTTGTGGTCCTTGTGAGCATGCGTGTGGCTGCACACGTGCCTCAGCCTGTGTGGGGAGGCCCTTGCTCTGGCGGTGCGCGCGCGATGCGCTCTCGTCTGCTGTACCAGGCTGTCTGTTCCTAAGCTGCCTGGTAGGGTCCACTCCAATTACAGAGCCCTGCTGAGGCAGACCGCTTTCACCCGGGTTCCAGGGGTAACACTCAAGGCTAAACGTGTGATCCTACTGCCTCAGCAAGCAGAGCGCTGTGAGAGCTGGTTATGTAGGGCAGGGGAGGGAGCTCAGCTGTGGCTTATGGTCTTGCTATGCAGATAGCAGGGAGGGTAGGACCCCTCAGGACCAGACAGCAGAGCCCACTGCTGCTCCCAGGCACGGTGGCTGCTGTCCCCAGGGTCACCCCTGCCCCTCTGTAAGCCCCTCCTAGCTGCACGGAAGGCAAAACCCCGCAGTACTCACTCTGTTCTGATGGGTACTCTCGGGTCGGCAGGTACACGGAGGGACGGCGGTTCTGTGGACGGGGAGCGGCAGGTTAGCTGGCAACCCTACCCTCAGGACAGTGACACGCCCCCCCAACCCCACACTCACCGAGGCCTTGCACACGGAGTCTGCATGGAACCTGCTGAAGTTGCTCTTGTTGTAGACGGGCAAGCCTTTCAGAAAGTCTGCCTGGAGACAGGGGTGGGCGTGAGGTCTCTGACGCAGCCACACAGAGGCAGGGGGCACCTGCTGCTGCCTGTTTATGAAGTTATTTTTCTGTACATGTTCACAGCTCTGTCTATGGTTGTGGGGAGCTCCAGGCATTTCCCTCCGGCTGGGCCCCACTGCCAGGCATGGCTGCAACACTTTTACCCACTCACTGTCTCACCAGCCCCGAAGCTGTTTAAAGTTAAATTTCCCTTGGGCACAACAGTGCATGCTTGCCATCCCAACGCTACAAGTCCAAAGCCTGCCCAAGCTACAGAGTGATGCCCATGCCAAAACAACAAAAGAGCAATAATGAAACGGGTTGGGTGATGGCGGCACATGCCTTTAGTCCCAGCACTTGGGAGGCAGAGCGAGTCTGGTCTACAGAGTGAGTGCCAGGACACCTAGGGCTACACAGAGAGACCCTGTCTCGGGGGAGGGAGGGGGATAATGAGAGGATATTCTAGAAGATGGGCATAATGACAGCCCACTGTCCCAGCCTCAGCCTCAGTCGGGGTGGACACAGGGGCCAGAGGGCCTTTCAGTTTGAGGCTGCCTGACCGTGATCACAAGACCTTGTCTCCAAAGGGTCCGAGTGGGCTAAAGGAGTGTGGACAGTCAGCCAGCCCCACTTCTGGGGGGTGTGCAGGGCTGAGCTTTCCCGGGAGGTTACCCCACTTCCCATACACAGGGAATTGACAGCCATGGCAGGGCCCCAGAACTGTGTCTTGGTCCGACTAGCTCAGAAAGGCAGCCAAGGTGTTTGCTCATTTGCCAAATGCCACTCTGTGGCTCCTGCCCTGCCCTGGGAGATGGAGATGTCACCATGGGTGCTGTCATGTCAGGGAGCAACGGTGTGAACCACTGTCCTTTCGGGCACAGGCCCCCAGGGTGACCTTCCGGTGAAGCAGAGGTGCCTGCATCGGTGGCCACCCCCCTCTGCTGGCCTGGAATGTGGCCAGGCAGCCTAGTGTCCCTCCTGTCCTGCTCTGGGCCCAGGGTTCCCTGGCCAGTCACACCTATAGACCTGAGGCGTGGGGGTGGGGCTCAGAGCCGAAGAGCCACTGTGCCTGGGGCCATCAGGCCTGAGGGTGCTGTTTGTACAGAGGACAGGCCAGTCTGGGACCCAGGGGAGCTCCTCTGCCGCAGCTATGCAGAAGGGACCGTGTCCTGTTTATGCCTCCCACAACTGTCAACCCAGCACTCGGGGTGGGTGGGGGTGGGGTGGGGATCAAGAGGCCTGGGAGGTGGAAGTGGCAATCTCGACCGTTCCCAGCAGCTCCAGCCAATCTGACTTGTCCCACAGTGCTCCACCATCTTTCCCAGGATCCCAAACACCTGCCTGAGCTGTCCGCCTGCGGCAGCGAGTGTTTGTGTGTGGAGCACAACTCAGGCCCCACGAGAAGACTCGCGCCTCTCGAAGGCCTCAGACTAGGACGTTGGCCCCACACCACAGGCCTGCTGCTGGCCTCGGCTCCACTTCCCAGCTGGGCTGCATCGCCATTCCAGAGAACCAGCCAAGGCAGTCAGGGCAAAACCTGGGGACCTTCGTGTGTACCTGTCTACACTTGAAAAAGAAGACAGAGCCTCTTCCTGTCAGCTAAGCTGGAAACAAGGCCAGCTCCCTCAGGGGCCTCCAGGGTCAAGGGAAGCGTGCTCCAGGAGGCCAACCGCCACAGGCAGAGGCGCAGCTGGTGCAAAGGTCCTGGGTCCTGAGACAGCAGGAACTCGGGAGCCATAGGACACGAAAACAAAGCCCCTGTGGCCAAGGGAAGGGCCGAGGAGGAGGGGTGAGGTCACAAAGGAGAGCCCTGGCCCCTGCCACTCACCACAGGGACCCCCAAGTTAAGCCTTTTGTAAGTTAGAAAGCTACAAAACAAATTGATGTCTAGGTGAACTAAAGAAGGCCAAAGGGATGGGCTGGGATTAGACTCAGGGAGCACGGTGGGCAGCACGGGGAGATTTTTGGGGTGGGGATGAGGTTGTAGAGGTGAACCGGGGACCCCACGGCCTTGCTTCTCCTTCTCCAGGAGCTCTGTGTGGGTCACTACCTATTCTCCAGGACGTGTAGGCCCGGCCCAACCCCGAGGTGTGGCCCCCACCTTAGCTCACAGACGGGGAGCCCCTATCCCAAAGAACCACGGGGCCCACAACCCCGGAGCAGGGTAGGAGCTCCCAGCAGGTCACAGGGATCACCTCTCCTGAAGACTTGGGGGGCAGCATCGGGAGGGTGTGCCCCGGCACATCTGTGGGCGGGTGTCTGTGTTAGCCCCTGTCAGTGCCCCCATCCTAAGGGGTGGGCACCCTCCTTCTGCAAACAGGGAGACGAAGTGTGGGTTCAAGATGGAGAGAGGGGTGGGGACCTGGGGAACTGGGTCTGGCGCAATGTCGCACCTCCTTTGGGGACAAAGCCCTGCATGCCACACTGACAAGCCCCCTCCCCTACGATGCGCCCAGGCACGCACCTCAAAGGCCCGGAACCCGAGAACAGCGTTGTGGAACAGCCCGCGGCGGGTCGGGGGGGGTCTCGAAGGACCCCCCACCCCCACCCCACCCCATGCGATTTCCGGGAGAGAGAGACAAGAGACAGTCGCGACCCGGAAATGAATGAGTTGTCAGGGCCTGGAAGCCTATCTAGGGTCAGGGGTCACGGAGAGAGCCGGGGTAGGGGTCACCCGGCAGCCCGCGGAGGGTCGGAGGTCACAGGTCAGCGCGAGGGGCGGGGCCGGGGCTCAGCGGGGGGTCGGTCGGGGAAACTCCTGAGACAGTAGGGGACCCCGCGCCGCCATGCTGGGCAGGAAGGGAGGCCTCACGGCCGCGCTCACCATCGTCCGCGTCCTCCGCCGTCCGGGCCGCCGCCGCCGCCGCCGCCGCCGCTGCAGCCTCCTTCCCAGTCGGGGCCGCACAGCCACTTCCAGCCGCCGCGCAGCTCACGCCGATGGCGACGGCGCCGCGCGTCATTGGCCCGCGTGGTGGCCCCGCCCTCCGCCGCGGCCGCGCCCGGCAGGCTCCCATTGGCCGGCGCGCGCTCACCCCAGCTGCCATTGGTCTCCGCACCTCCGCCTTCGTCGTCGGGTTCGGTTGAAGATCAAACCCCACCCCACCCCACCCCCGCCCGGAGCTTGGGGGTGCAAAGACTTGAGATCCGGAAGTAGGCGGGGCCCTCGCGCGAAGCCTCTTGGGAGTTGTAGTTTTCAGTTAGCCCACAGTCTGGCAGGGCTGTGTTCTAACACATGACTGGTAGGGCTCACCATAATGAGTTCGCGTAACTGCGGCCTCCTCCGCCGGGTTTCAACCTACAGTTCATTGTTTGAGGTCTCATTACAGGCTGACTTTAAACATGCAGCACTCTTTCTGCCTCAGCTTCCCAAATTCCTGGCATAGCAGGTCCGAAGCTTTTGTTTTACGTAGAGCTAATATGGGTTTATTAAGAAAATGTAGCTTGGGCTGGAGAGATGGCTCAGACGTTAAGGACACTGATTGCTCTCCCAGAGGTCCTGAGTTCAATTCCCAGCAACCACATGGTGGCTCACAACCATCTATAATGTGATCTGCTGCCCTCTTCTGGCTTGCAGGTGTACATACAGGCAATAATAAATAAATAAATCTTTAAAAAAAAAAAAAAGAAAATGTAGCTCGGGGGCTGGAGAGATGGCTCAATGGTTAAGAGCACAGACGGCTCTTCCAGAGGTTCTGAGTTCAATTCCCAGCAACCACATGGTGGCTCACAACCATCTATATTGGAATCTGATGCCCTCTTCCAGTATTCATGAAGACAGAAAACTCATATACATAAAATAAACAAATCTTTTTTTAAAAAAGAGAAAGAAAGAAAAGAAAATGTAGCTGGGCATGGTGGCGCACGCCTTTAATCCCAGCACACAGGAGGCAGAGGCAGGTGGAACTCTGTGAGTTTGAGGCCAGCCTGGTCTACAAAGAGAGTTCCAGGACAGCCAGGGCTACACAGAGAAACCCTGTCTTGAAAAAGAAAAGAAAATGTAAAAATTAATTTGAGAATGGGAGGTTCCAACCCAAGTTTCCAGAGTTGTCATATAAAATAAATTTTAATTACTTGTGTGTACCACAGGCCTCACGTGAAGAAGACAGCTTTTGGGAGTCTAGTCCACACTGTGGATGCCAGGGATCAATGTTGGGTCATCAGGCTTGGTACAAAAGCTTTTTCTATCTGAGCCACCTGGCAGCCTCCTAATTTCATGTTTTTACGACAGGATGTGTAGCCCAGGCTGGATCTGGATCTGGAAGTCACTATGTAGCTTAGGATATAGTTCTCATTCTCCTGAGTGCTGGAATGACAGAAGTGCTCCATCACAGTGCTCAAACTTGAGTTTTCCTTGTGTGTGTGTGTGTGTGTGTGTGTGTGTGTGTGTGTGTGTGTGTGTCTTTGTCTGTCTGTCTGTCTGTGTAGGGCAAAAGACAGCTCTATGGAGCAAGTCCATTCTATCCACCTTCAAATCAGCTCCAGGACCAACTCAAGTCAGCAGGCTTGACCACAAGGTGCTTTTACCTGCTGAGCCATCTCCCTGGTCCTGTGCACAGCATCCGGTGCAGCCCAGGCTGGCTGAAGATGACCTTGCTCTCATCTCCTACCTCCGCCTCGGGACTCTAGGATTTCAGGTGTGTACCATCAGGGTTTGTGGGGTGCTGGGGCAGAGCTACAGTGTCAGCTCCCTCTGTTTGTACTTTGTGACAGGGTCTCTCACTGAATCTGGAACTGGACCAGTTTGGCTACATTGGTTGGGTACTAAGCTCCCAGAATCTGTGCACAACTAATTCCCAAGTGCTGGGATCAAAGACATGTGTCTGGCCTTTGTGTGTATGGGGATATTTAAACTCAGGCCATCGAGTCTGCCACACAAATAATTAGCTCATTGAGCCTGTATTAGATAATTATGCCAACTTGACCCAAGCTACAGTCATCCAAGAGGAGGGAATCTCAATTAAGAAAATCCTTCCTGAGCTAGAGAGATGGCTCAGAGGTTAAGAGTGCCGCCTGGTCTTCCAGATGTCCTAAGTTCAATTCCCAACAACCACATGGTGGCTCACAGCCATCTGTAATGTGATCTGATGCCCTTTTCTGGCCTGCAGGTATACATGCAGGCAGAACACTGTGTACACAATAAATAAATAAATCTTTAAAATAAATAAATAAATAATAAAATCCTTCCATAAGACTGGGCTGTAGGCAAGCTTGTGGGACAGTTGGTTTCCCCCCCCCTTTTCTTTTAAGACCCGGTTTTTGTTGTACACCAGGCTAGCCTCTAACTCCCAAGAGCTGGGATTAAATGTGTGTGCTCCCACTGCCCAGTTAGGCCTTTTATTAAAGATTGTTGGGGAGGGCCCAGCCCATGGCAGAAGCTGCCATCCCTGTGTTCTATGAGAAAGCAGGCTGAGCAAGCGATGGGGAGCAAGCCAGTGAGCAGCACCCTCCACGGCCTCTGCATCAGCTCTTGCCTCCTGCTTCCTGCCAGACAGCCTTCAGAGGTGGACTGTGACCTGAGACATAATACATCTTTTCCTCCACCACCATCAGCTTGTGGTAGAAAACTAAGCTGCAAGGCAAACGCATACACAAAATACAAATAAATCTAAAAATTTTTAAATGCCAGACTGGGTAGTCTTGAACTTGCTTTGTGAGTAAGGATGGCCTTGAACTCCTGCCCTCCTCCCCACCTCGCATTCTATCGGGATAACAGGCGTGAGGCATCAGATCTCACACAGCCTGGCTCCGCCTGACGTGTTCTCCAGTGGCCCAAGGTTTCAGTCCTACCTCAGGGGTCCAAACTCCAGTTCCCTCTGGCTTCTCCCATCGGTGTGGGTAGTCGCCCTTGCCCAGGGCCCCCTGCAGACATGCACACGCGCGCAGCGCGCCCAGAAACGCGAATAGCTATTAGCGAGGTGGTAACACTTCAGAATGTAAGCGTGCAGGTGGTGGCAATGCTTTAATGCCTTCTGGAAAAGATGCCTTCAAAAATATTCACAGAAAAGGATGAGATACGGCAGGAAGGGGCGCCACTGCTGCTGGAGTGCAAGTTCTGAATACGAAGGGACAAGCCCCCACTTTCAACTCGCCCCATCGCCTGGCCCTCGGCAATTGTCCTGGCGTCGCAGTCCATGCCCGCGGGCGCTCCTCAGTGGCTCAGGGACTTGCGGCCCTTCAGCATTCGGCGGAGGATGACCTGCACGCCACCCGGCGTGCTCAGCCGGCGGACCCAGCCGTGCTTGTGCTTGCGCTTGATGTTGCTCGGCTGATACTCGTTCCCGCGCGTGCGGCCGCGGGCCTGCTGCAGGGACGGGAGGCCCCAGGCGTCAGGGAGCCCCATCCAGACCGTGGGACGGAGATACCTGTAGGACCAGAGAAACGGTGAAATCTCAGAGAATGGACCCTGTGTGACATCGCTCAACCTCTCTGAGCTTCCTCTTGAAATGTGTAGGGCAACAAAACACCCGGTATGCAAAACATACATATACAGATAGACAGACAGACGCGCGCGGGCTGGTCTAGAGGCCACCCTTGTTCCCCCAGTCTGGAGCCGCGTACCCCCATGACACTCACCTGCCACCCGAAAAGGCCACCGATCTGCAAGTGTGGTACCCAAAGTACCGGGCTAGGAGAGCCATGATGAGCCGGTCACTCGGTCCGGGTCGCAGCCAGTTCCTACGCCGTGGGCTCTGCGGCAATGCCTTCTGGGAAATGTAGTTCCATATTATTGCAGCGGAGGACGCCGAGAGCTGTAGTTTCACGCCTGCGCACGACGATAAACTGGAGGTATCTTGTCTTCTGTAGAGTGTAGTTTTCCCGAATTGACCTGCAGGGGGCGAGCGAGCGTAGACTCCAATCTGCGCGTGCGTACGACATTCTGTCCTGGTGTTCTGGGAATTGTAGTTCTTCGCCTCGGCCACTGGTAGAGGGCGCTCCGAGGTGGCGGTGACGCCGCTGGCTGCAGCCCAGGGAAGTAAGTGGCTGTTGGCCTTTTCAGCCGCCCTCATTGGAGATAGGCAGCTGGCACGCAGCCGGCTGGCGGCTTCTCCACGACCGCAGCCAAGGCTTCTCCTCTTGGCGCTCTGCCCGGATGTCCTTGAGTCCTAGCTCTTCGCAATCTGGAAAACTCGTGCAGCGTGAACTTGTCCTGGCTAGTTTAATCCTTCAGGCTGTCCTGGAGGAATTTTCTTCCGGCAGCTCAGATCAGGACTCCTGCTCACACATCCTCCACGGTTCTCCATTGCACCGAGGAAGATGGCCAGACAGGCGTGACAGCAGCAAGGCGAAGCCGTGCACACGAGCATCTTTGACGTTCACGGTCCCTACCCACCGACTAAAACGGCCACTTGTGCCCACAAATAATAGGGGCGATGCGTTGGGTACTTACTGTGTGTAGAAGGAATGGGGACGAGTGTCTGCGCTGCACCTTGAGCGAGCAGCCCTCGGAAATCCAGGGGGGGAGAGTCAGCCTGGGCTACCTGGCTTCCCGCTCTCCTGGGGCCGCTGGGATGCAACTACCATTCGTTAGCTCCCCAGCGCCGACACTTCCGTCTCTTTCCCAGGATTCAGGACTGACTTAGCCTCTGGTTCAAATGCCAGCCTTGACCTTTTGTGAGTCTCAGTTTCCCCACCTGAAAGCACAGATTTGGGGATCTGTTTGCAGAACTGGAAAGGTCAGCAGAGAGAGGGTACACGGCCCTGCGGGAGGCGGAAGCTGGCTGAGCAGACCTCGCCACCGCCCCCCACTCCCCCCCCCCCCCCGCCCCCGGCCCAGGCGCTGTCCCCTCCTTCCCCCCCCCCCCCAAATCCCCTACCCTCCCCGCACCAATGTCCCCAAGCCCTTCACAGGGGCGGGGCTGCTGCTCGCAGAGCCCGCACTAATCCTGGAAACGCAGCCTCTGGTTGGACGGTTATCTAGGCCAGGTAGGCTCGCGGCGGCAATAGGCCGAGATGCCTTGCCCATCTTCTCGAGGCCCCGCCCCCGCTGGGTGGGCCTTACACGGCCGGTTTGCTGCGTGGCTGCGGGATGCCCCTGAGCTGACTGCCCGCGGCCCGCGCCTGCCCGCGCTAATGCGGCCGACCCCGCACCACCATGTAAGGGCACCTGCAGGTGGACGCTGGCTTCTCCGCCCGGGACCCCTGCGCCCTGCCTTGGGCCCCGGGCCCCTTGATGACCTCAGGTGAGCTGGATCTGGTCCCCGACAGAGGAGCCACCAGGCTGCCAGGCCTCCCTTCGGTGGTGGGGGAGGGGGGGATAACCGCCAAGCTCCGCATTCGCGCTGTTAAGATGCTGCAGAACCCCAGTGAGACGCCTGGGAGAAGCAGGTCGGGCTCTGGGAAGCAGGACTGGCGATGCGCTTTATAGAGGCCTCCGCAGTCAGGGTTCCAGGGCTTCCAGGCTCTAGAGGTGGGGTGCGCGGCCAGCTTTTCCATCGAGTGCAATTAGGGCCACTACGAGCCAGGTATTTAATGAGCATCACTCCAGCGGCGCCCTGGCTTTGAAGTAAAAATGAGTCTAGTCCCATCCCCGTGTCTCAGACAATGGGGGTGCATGTCTCAGACAATGGGGGTGCGTTGCGCCGGTATCCCCTGGAGTTATGTAACTGCCTGTGGTTGTCATGGACACGGGGGGGGCTGGCCAGGGGAACCGGATGGAGGCCCAGAGGCCCCTAGTCAGGTCCTACCTTCATCCTCCCGCCTGCCACTGGGGCTGTGTGGCCATCCCTCAGAACACAGGGCACCAGGATGTTGAGGGTGACCTCCTCCTCCATCGGTGTCTGCTGCTCTGCTGCTCAGCTCCAGCTCCCTCCCTCCTGGACAGGCGACAGGATACAGCCTGAGTCCCAGCGTCCTTCCCTGTCCTCACTGTTCTTTGGTCAGACTCACAACCAGAGGCCTGAGCTGGTTTGACCCTTTAGGACAAGAAGCAGGCTTGGTGGTCTGCCATCTCAGTACCCAGGAGCCTGAGGCACAAGGTTGAGGCCAGCCTGGGCTACAGAGTCAAACCTTGTGTAAAGGCTGTCAGTGATGGGGGGTCACACTAGTCATTCAAGCACTGGCAGAGGCAGGGGGATTGCCAAGTGTTTGAGACCAGTATCCCATACAGGACTACAGAACCAGGCCTTGTTTCAAACACAAACCGAGGCGTTCATGCTGATGCTCGCCTGTCATTCCACCGCCCGGGAGGTAGAGGGAGGAGGATTGTTGGGAGTTTGAGGTTCCCTTAGGCTTTAGAAGCACCTACATGCCAAGCCTGCTACAACTCCGGAGGTAGAAGTCAGGGCAGGGGCAGCCTGGGCAGCACAGGGATTGGACAAACTCCGGCTGGATAGGCACTTCCTCTCCTAACGGAAGTAATCTCTCCAAGGGACACCCTGAGAGGCTGTCCATCATTGGGGTCACTGGGAGCCTGGAAGGAAGGTGTCTACTTACCCAGTGCACGAACAGAGCCACCGACCCTGAGCTGGCCACTTTCCCTCTCTCTAGGACACACCATGCTGACCGGGGTGACAGATGGCTTCTTCTGCTGCCTGCTGGGGACGCCCCCCAACGCTGTGCGGCCACTGGAGAGCGTCGAGTCCAGCGATGGCTACACGTTCGTAGAGGTCAAGCCAGGCCGGGTGCTGCGGGTAAAGCACGCGGGCCCAGCGCCGATCCCCACACCGCCGCCGCCGCCGCCGCCTCCTCCTGAAGACGATCCTGGCGTCAAGACGGGCCTCGTGCGCTGCCAGCGCCGCATCACAGTGTACCGCAACGGGAGGCTGGTGGTGGAGAACCTGGGCCGAGCGCCTCGAGCTGACCTGCAAGGCCGCAGTGGCTCTGGGGACCCACCTGCAGCGCTGGAGGTGGAGCTGGCCGAGCCCGCTGGGGGTGACGCCCGGGCCACACCAGGCAGCGGGCGACGGCGACGCCCCCGGCGTCCCAAGAGGACCATCCACATCGACTGCGAGCAGCGCATCACCAGCTGCAAAGGCGCGCAGGCTGACGTGGTGTTGTTCTTCATCCATGGAGTGGGCGGCTCGCTCGCCATCTGGAAGGAGCAGCTGGACTTCTTTGTGCGACTCGGCTATGAGGTGGTGGCACCTGACCTGGCGGGTCATGGAGCCAGCTCTGCACCGCAGGTGGCAGCAGCCTACACCTTTTACGCACTGGCAGAGGACATGCGGGCCATCTTCACGCGCTATGCCAAGAAGCGCAACGTGCTCATCGGCCACTCTTATGGGTAAGATCCGGAGTGGGCTACTCACAAACCATTCCCTCACCCCTGTGGGTAGGTTGAGACAGGATCTCATGTAGTCCAGGCTAGCCACAAAACCATTTTGTAGCTAAGGTTGACCTTGAACACCTGGTCCTCCTGCCTCTACCTCCTAAGGATTAGAATAAAAGGCTTCTATGTCATCCCATCCAACTTCGTGCCTTGCAAAATGTCATGAGGCTGGGGGCGTGGCTCAGAGGATGGAATCCTGTCTAGAAGCCCCCAGTGAGGGGGTTAGTAGTGTAGCTCAGGGGTGGAGCCTCTGCCTAGGATCCCTCAGTGGTGAGCTGGGGGCGTGGCACAGGGGTGGAGCCCTTGCCTGGAATCCCCCAGTGAGGGGCTGGGGGCGTGGCTCAGGGGTGGAGCCTCTGCCTAGAATCCCCTAGAGAGCGGCTGGGGCTAACTTGACACTGGTCTCATCTTCACAGTCAGGAGGCTAACAC
This sequence comes from Acomys percivali, assembly GCA_907169655.1. Classification (NCBI taxonomy): domain Eukaryota; kingdom Metazoa; phylum Chordata; class Mammalia; order Rodentia; family Muridae; genus Acomys; species Acomys percivali. Next base: position 961,227 of record OU015752.1, on the reverse strand, counting down.
TAGAAGATAGCTAAAAACTTGAGGCCAGCCTTGACTACAAAGTCCTTTCTAACCCAGGTTACACCTACATAGTAAAAACCTATGTAGTTTTTTAAAACTACAAAGAGTCTGGGCATGGTATTCACCCCAGAACTTCCAAGACCACGGCAGGAGAATTGCCATGAATTCAAGACCAGCCAGGGCTACAGGGTGAGACAGAATCAGAATTCCACGGTCGCCCTCAGCTACGCAGCTCCCGTGATAGCTCGTCATACGTGAGACCCTGCTGCGTACACACCCCCAACACCAAAACCAAGGCTGCGGAGTAGCTCAGGTAGCTGCACTCCTGGCACACACAAGCCATGGCTTCAGTCCCTAGCACCTTAAAACAAAAACGTCAATAAACAACAACATGTTCATATCCTTAAAACATCTAAAATTTATTTTTTATTTTCGAGACAAGGTCATTCATTATACATAGCCCTGGCTGTCCTGGAACTCATCACGTAGACCAGGCTGGCCTCGAACTCAGATCTGCCTGCCTCTGCCTCCCGAGTGCGTGCGCCATTGTGGCATGGTGAGTCATGTCTGTAATGTCAGCACTTTGGAGCCTGAGGCAGGGGCATCACTGCTGTGGCTCAGGCCTGTCCTGACCTATACACAGACTGTCTTTAAAAAGTTTTATTTTACAAACATGTTATAATCGTCCACATGTATAGGTCACTGTGAAAGCATTGCATGTTCCTGTGAGTGTGCCCGCGGGGCTGTTGGCTAGCCAGGCCCACTTCTAGTCTCTTCTTTCTGGAGCCTTCAAGCTCTTAACCAGCCCCACGCAGTGATGGAGGGGGCACAGAGCCAAGCTAGACCCCGGGAGGTCAGTGTCAGCTTGGGCAACAAAGACTTGATGTCTTAGCAAGAAGAACAGAAATAAAAGCCACTTGGGGTAGGACATGCCTGTAAGTCCAGTGTCCTGGGGACTGAGGCAGGAGGATTACCATGAATTCTATGCCAGCCTGGGCTATACAGAAAGGGGATGGGGCAGATAGTTCTCTGGGCAGAGTTGCTTGGTGGCCAGTGATCCGGTCCTTTGAGGGGCTGTGGGTGTGATTGCCCCCCTATCTGCCCATGGCCGTCCTGTCTTCAGAGACTGGGTGGAAGTCCCCCTAGTGGAGAACCACAGGGGCTTCCAGAATCCAGTCGCAGCCAGAGGGCTAACCACACTCCCCTAAGGACTGTTTGCTCTAAGTCAATCTTTCTGGGAGGCAGGCGCATGTCTGGGAGTTGGTGTACACAGTAGTTTCCAAGTCAACCAAAGCTACAGAACGAGGCCAAGTCTCAAACAAGAAACACCCCAAGGCTTACAGGGGGTGCACTCGAGGGTGGAGAAGAGCCCTGGCATTGTGAAGGCAGCCTTGGGCTTCCTGAGAGCTTGCCTCAAAACCAAAGGGCCAGGCCTGTAGCTCAGAGGATAGAGCACGTCCGGAGCATGCATAGAACCCTGGCCTCTGTCCCCAGCACTGAATGCCTGGGGACAGAGGGGACCCCGACCGTCAGCCAGTTGGATGCCCAGGCATGGGTTGGTGTCCCAGGGCCTGCCTAGTGAGCCAGGGAGGGAATAAGGCTCGGTCAACGTCCTGACTCGGATTCTCCATTCTTGTCTCTGGCCCCAGTGTCTCCTTCTGTACGTTCCTGGCCCACGAGTACCCAGATCTGGTACACAAAGTGATCATGATCAACGGTGGGGGCCCCACAGCGCTGGAGCCCAGCCTCTGCTCCATCTTCAACATGCCTACGTGCGTCCTGCACTGCCTGTCGCCCTGCCTGGCCTGGAGTTTCCTCAAGTGAGACCCTTGTCCCTGGGATTCCAGCAGGGGGAGGGGCGGCAGTGGGTTCCTGATCTGTGGGGACCGGCTCTGGCTCTGTCCAGTGGTGGTCAGGCTTGAAGGACGCCTTTGCACCCCCAGGGCCGGCTTTGCGCGTCAAGGGGCCAAAGAGAAGCAGCTTCTGAAGGAGGGCAACGCCTTCAATGTGTCGTCCTTTGTGCTGCGGGCCATGATGAGCGGTCAGTACTGGCCTGAGGGCGACGAGGTCTATCATGCCGAGCTGACGGTGCCTGTGCTGCTGGTGCACGGCATGCACGACAAGTTCGTGCCCGTGGAGGAGGACCAACGCATGGCCGAGGTAGGACCACAGCGCTCTGCCCCACCTGGGGTGTGGCCTGGGCGTGGCTTAGGGGGTGAGCATCCTGCTAGAATGGATTCTGAGGGGTAGAAGGGGGAGGGGAGACTTTCCAGATGGGCGTGGCTTTCTGACAGCTCTCCTTGTGCGAGGCCTCTGGAAGGCAGGCCTTGACCAGGGTATGGTTTCTGAGTGGGTGTAGAAATGCGGCTTCCCATTGGTTGCCTGTGGCCTCTGACAGCTGTGTTTTAGGCTGGTGTGGATAATCGGTGGGCGGAGCCCTCGGTTGTTTTAGGTGGGTGTGGATAATCGGTGGGCGTGGCCCCGGCTAGACAGGGTTTTGAAGTGGGTGTGCCTCCTGCATGGAAGTGGTCATAGGTGGGTGTGGTCTCTGCAGGAGGCCCCTGCTTCCCTGCTGGTCCCTAAGGAAATCTGAGCCATGCAAAAAGAGATTATAGACTGCAGGACTGCTCTGGCTGGCGGCTGCGCTGCCTTCCTCAGGAGGTTTCACAGAACTCATTTGCAGGAAAAGCCAAGGAGTGGGTCCCTAACTCCGGGGTGGGGGGCAGTGATAGAGGTCGGAGCACAGGACCTACTGTTCTTAAGGCTGCTCAGGATGGTAGGGGAGAGGGAGCGAGGGAGGGAGGGAGGGTTCTCACCAAAGGTGGATCTGTCCTACCGGGGACACTTGGAGACATCTAGAAACATTGTGGACAGTGCAGGAGGGCAGAGCTTCCCTGGCATCTCCACGGGGCGGCGGTGTCCAAGGAGGCTAACCAGCATCCTACAATGCAGACGATGCCCCCATAGCTACGACCAGACCCCAGGTGTCAGCAGAGCCAAAGTCGAGAGGTCCTACCCCTGGTATACTGCGGGCGCTTAATGGGTTTTGAGTGAAGGAACACCTGGTGAGGCTCCCGCAGGGTGACAGGCCCACCCCGACCTGGGCATCCTCCTGGGTGGGGCTGACGGGTGGACAGCACGAGGGACTTCCCGATGTGCCCGCAGATCCTGCTGCTGGCCTTTCTCAAGCTCATCGAGGAAGGCAGCCACATGGTGATGCTGGAGTGTCCCGAGACAGTCAACACGCTGCTGCACGAGTTCCTGCTGTGGGAGCCGGAGCCCGAGGCCGAACCCAAGCTGGAGCCAAAGCCGCTGCAGCCAGAGCCGGCTGCAGGGGAGGAGAAATGACCAGCCACAGCCAGACTCCTGGACTCTGAGTAGTTGAGGCTCCTTTAGACTGGGCGTGAGCTGGGTAGGCGGGGCCTCACGCCTATGGGCGGGCCTGGGTAGACCACGTCCCCAGGGCCGGTCGGGCACAGCTAGTGTTGGAGACTCTGTGCCCAGTGCAGCCACCGTGTCCTCGCCACGTGTGACCGTAGGGCGTGACCTTGTACAGAGCCCCCCTCCCTGCCTCCTTGAGTCCCCGAAGCTGCCGCGGGTGGGCTGCCACCCCACTCGGTCTTCCTCTCTGCTGTGCTCCACTCTGCGCGCCGGGAAGCCCCAAGGGGAACCCTGGGAAGGGGCTCCGGTCCTGTTTGGGGAGACCCTACCTCGCTGCCCTCATTGCTTGGGACTAGGAGCTGGGCACCCAAGGACGGAGGCCTGGAGCCACAAATCCCCGCACATGGCAACTTGTAACTCAATAAAAAAAAAAAAAAAGTGACAATCCAAACTGGCCTTTAATTCATGATACTCCCACCTCAGCATCTTCAGGATTGAGATGGGCAAGTAGCACTGTCTCTGGCGCAGTGTCCCCTCTTCCTCTTCCCTCCCCCTCCTCTCCTCTTCCCTCCCCCTCCCTTTCCTCTTCCCCTTCCCCTCCTCCTCTATGCTCTTGCCCCTCCCTCCGTGATCAGACCTTGTGAGACAGTTTTGCTTTGTTTCTGAGACACGGTTTCTCCGTGTAGCCTTGGCTGTCCTAGACTCACTCTGAAGACCAGGCTGGCCTTGAACACGGAGATTCGCCTGCCTCTGCCCCTGAGTGCTGGGATTAAAGAAGTGCGCCACTACCGTCTGGCCAGACAGTGGAATGTTCTAGACGACCTTCTTCACTCTCAGTTTGAAAGAGAGATGCACTCAGCCATGAAGACACACACACACACACACACACACACACACACACACACACACAGAGGGAGACTTTCTCTGGACCGACCACAGATAATAAAGACATGGAGACTTATTATTTATGAAAGCTTAGGCACTATAGCTGGGCAGATTCTCAGCTATTCTAACCCACCAAACCCTGGGCTGCCTCCCACCACGTGACCTGTCTCAGCACCTGTTCCTCCTGGTGTCACCCTGGCTAACTGCATCTCATTCTTCCAGACTCTCTGAGCCTGGGTGTCCCGCCTTTTCTCTCCTGCCGAGACGTTGACCGTTAGAGGTTTATTATGCCAATCAGAAGACGAGGGAAGAAGACTTTACAAAATATGATGCAGGCGCTGATCCCTAAGACTAACAGTACCAACGTCTGGACAGCTCTCGGCTCTCCGCTGGCTTAGCAGTCAGTCAACAACTGAATATACAGAGACACCCTTCACACAGCGTACAAAAGATTATCCCAACACACACACACACACACACACACACTCAGACAGATACAAATACACTCACACATACAAACATACACATTCTCACACTCATACACACTCACACAGACACAGTCACACTTACAAACACTCACACACATAAATTCACATAACACATGCACACATACACACGCATATATACACATGCACACACAGACACTCAAAGTCACACACTCACACACACATGCAAAGATAGGTTATGATGGGGAGGTAGGGGCTTTCTAATCACCTGCTCTAGCTCTCAAATACTGAGAAAGACCTATAAATTAACCCAACAAGCCCAACAGCACTAGAGCTGGGCAGGTGGTGCCCATCCTAACCCACTTGTGCTAGTCTTGCTGTTTGCCAGCACACGCCTCGAATTCCTTGCCATCTTGGCCCCACCTGGGCTTCTGTTCCTTGAGGTCAGTCTTCCTGGCATGTCCTTTCTCCCCCTCTTCTTCTCTCTTCTGCCACGTGGTCTCTTCCTGAGATTCTGACTGGGCTTGGAAGTCCCACCTCCTGTGCCCAGCTATAGGCTCTCCACCGCCTTTATTGACCAATCAGACATACCTGGGGAGCCGGGCGTGGTGGCGCACACCTGTAATCCCAGCACTCGGGAGGCAGAGGCAGGTGGATCGCTGTGAGTTCGAGGTCTACAAAGAGAATCCAGGATAACCAAGGCTACACAGAGAAACCCTGTCTCAAAAAAAACAAAAAAAAAAAAAAAGAAAGAAAGAAAGAAAAAAGAAAAGAAAAAGAAAAAAGAAAAGAAATACCTGGGGAGCAGTGTTCACACAACACTGATCCATGATGATGACACTGCCCATGTCCAGACTGCAATGTGATCTTAGGGCACAGAAACCAGCATCTGAGTGCACAGAACACCAACATCTCCCCTTTTTAGTGCATTAAAAAGTGCTTTCCCTTACAATAATAAATACATACAATAAGAACAAATATGAAACAGTTACAAAGACTATCATGTAAGAACTGTGTTCACGGTGTCCAATCCACTGTATCCAGCAATTTAGGAGAAAGTGCTCCACTCTCCTGTCCTAGTGGGTTCAGAGTTCACTACCCAAACCACTTTCCATCATAGCTTGCATTTGTCAACCTAAAACTACATGTAGAAGAATGTTAATTTAGAACATGGCTGTTCTGGCAAGAGATCACATCCAAAAATCTTCGAGGATTATGTGAATACAAACACACCTTTTATCCAGGAGACAGAGGCAAACAGATCTGAGTTCAAGGCCAGCCTAGTAGAGTGCAAATATCAGGTAAAGAAAAGCTGAGGTCCAGGTGTGGGGTACATGCCTTTAATCCCAAACAAAGGTAAAGTTAGTTTGTAGAAGGAAGCACTCATCTTTGAAAGTGATGTCTAGTTGAGTGGCAGAAAAGGTGACGAATCAGAGAAGATTTGACAGAATAGGATATACCTAACACTCGAGAGAGGAAAGGGAAGCTACTTAAGAGGCAGTTTTACAGAGAGAGAGGAGGCAGCTTTACTAAGACAGTAATAAGGGAGATGGGTTGCAGAGAGAGAACTCAGGAGAAGATGGAACAAGCCAGAAAATGAGAAGAAGACAGATTAGAGCAGATCGCTGAATTAGTTTGAGGTCAAGCAGAGAAATTCCAGGCCAAGACAGACGCCAGATTAAATAAGAAAGCTAGGAGACCTTGAGCCAGAAGAGCCGAGTAGAACCAGCCAGCCCAGAGCTCAGAACAAGTAACATGAGCTTTATTAAGCAGTGAGTCTCAGAGGCTGAAAACATTCTAGGCCTAGGTTAGATTGTATGGAGGCTAGAAGCTTCCAGGACTAGGCCTACGTTAGCAGAAGAAGGCAGTTAGCCTCTGGGGAAACAATTGAGTTTGGAGAATAAAAGTTACTTCTACATTTAGACCTAAAAATGTCTTTTTAAAATATTTTTTTAGCCGGGTGTGGTGGCACACGCCTTTAATCCCAGCACTCGGGAGGCAGAGGCAGGCGGATCGCTGTGGGTTTGAGGCCAGCCTGGTCTACAAAGGGAGTCGAGGACAGCCAAGTCTACACAGAGAAACTCTTTCTCAAAAATAAATAAATAAATAAACAAACATACATTTTTTAAAATCCTAAACAACATAAGATTAATTGTGAAACTATAACTATCTAGTCTCCAACTCCATTAAAGATTTGAGAAGCAATAAATATTACCTGTGTTTGCAGGAAGTGCAGAGCAAGCAGCTTCCCAAACTACAGAAATGATGGAGACAGATGGCCGCCCAGACAGTCACCCCAGGTTTCTCTATAACATTGGAGCATCATCTTCAGCCTTCTGGCCTTGTATATGACAGATTTTTCTTTGAAGCAGGAATTAAGAAGGCCTGTCTACCTTGTCCTGGTAGAATCCGGCAGTCAACTTTCTTTGTGTCCTGTTGTCCACAGCTAATCTGCTCCTAGTACCTTTAAAACCCACATAAAAGCCAGTCTTTTGCCAGTCTGATGACTCCTGGGGCGGGTTCTGCTCCATCAGTCTGTCCTTATAGCCATGTGCTCTCTGCCATCCTGCCTCATGGAGACCCCCCCCCACACACACACACACACATTTCCTACCCTCCTGCAACATCTTTTACTGCTCCCTTACATTGGTGGTTGGCCGGGTGCTATGTATTTCAATGCTAATCACTGGCCCCCAAGATCTGGTCCCTGCTCAGACCAGCACATTCTCACTGCACTTGTCCTTACAGTGTAAAACTTGCTCCACCTAATTTAAAGATGATTGGTTAGTAAAAAAAAAAAAAAAATGCCAAAGCTTGGGCTTTGGCAGGAGAGAGGGGGGTGGAGTTTTGAGCTGTAAGCCTGGAGGTCTGGGGATGCAGGAGAAACTTCAGGGGATGAGAGAGCACATGATTCCAGGGACAATAACAACACAAATTCCTGGGGCTCGGACGGGAGGCAGAGATTGACTGAGGGTGATAGACTGTACGTTATGTTCACCTCTGAGCTTGATTTTGAGTGAATCATGATCTCAATGTGTGGTTATTTGGGCACATTATTGATAAATGAATAAAGAAGGCTTTACTAAATATATGATTAAATATTCATTATTAATAATCATCAACATTTTATCTTCCCCTTCCCTGCTCTTTGGCTAAGAAACTGCCTTTCACCTGGAGTATCTGATGGGCATTTATGTGAAGCAGGAAGTTTGAAGGACTGGCCTACTTAATCCCTGCGAAGTTGGACAGTCCATTTCCCAGTGTCCTGCTTGTCCACAGTTTGTACAGCCTGCTGCCAGCAGGTGAAGTGAGGACATTTTTTTTTGTCCAGTGGCTAGCTAGCCACATTTGTCTCTCTGATGTCCATCATTTTCTTTGATTAGGGGTGCTGCCAGGAGCAGATTTGTGTCTCTTGTCAGAAAAGTCATTTACTGTTAAAATGTCTTTAAATGACATATTCTGTAGATCTCTGGGGTGTTTGAAGACCACCTATATCTCTCATTATACCTAAACAGACAAGCATCGGTTGTTTCTAGCTATGCACTATCTGCTTAACCTTGAAAACACAAGAGACTATAAATAGCTTATTTCTTTAATTAACTAAACCAGTATCTAACAAGACTACAACTAAGGATATTTATAGCTGACTTTTACTAACTTGCAGCTCCAATCATTCTGAACTGTTTGCAATAGTTAGCTTTCATAAGATTAGAACTTTACGCCGGGCATGATGGCACATGCCTTTAATCCCAGCACTCAGGAGGCAGAGGCAGGTGGATCACTGTGGGTTCGAGGCCAGCCTGGTCTACAAAGCGAGTCCAGGACAGCCAAGGCTACACAGAGAAACCCTGTCTCGGGAAAAAAAAAAAAAAAACTTTACAAGACATTTTCAAAAGGGTTGTATAAGTACAATACATTAAGCAAAAGTTGAACAAAATAACCTTAAATTTTTACCAATATACAATAAATGAGTTGCATTTACAATACATTAAACAAGAGTTGAGTCTTAAATTTCTTTCAATATACAATAATCCATGCCAATGCAAAATATCTGAGGCTAGTACATTCTGTAGTCTACTTTTTATACTATAATCCTATACTGCCCTTTTATCATTCCCTTTTCCCGCCTTTACCTTAACACTGAATAAGAGGTTAAAAATAAGAGAAAAAGAAGGATAGAGGAAAGAAAGAAAGGATGCCTGATTTTAACCTTTACTTTGTTTCCTTCCTTACTATGACTAATCTATAACCCACCAAATGACCAAAAACACCCACCTCTTGGGAATGGGGGTGTTGTGTTCTTACAATTATTTCTTGTTGTCTGGGGGTAAAAGCATCTTTTGGGTACCCTTAGAAATTTAGGGTCTTGGCCAAGCACTAGGAAAGCTAGCTGTACCTTTTCCATCTGGTCTCTGTGTTTCTGTCCAGTGTGTTTTCTGTTTGGCTTTGTGTTGTCTGTCCAGTCTTTGTTTGACACATCATCTGGGCTAAGTTACTCTGGATGCAGATCCTTGAGGAAACAGTAATTGAGGCAGTGTGTGAGCCAGAGTCCCCGAGGCAGTTTGTGAGGCTGAGTCCCCTGAGACAATGTGTGAGGCTGAGTCCCCTGAGACAATGTGTGAGGCTGAGTCCCTGAGGCAGTGTGTGAGGCTGAGTCCCCTGAGGCAGGTGTGTGAAACTGTCATCTGGGCTACTTGCTCTGTCTTCATTGTTATCTTGGCCTTTGCTCTGAAAATAAGCAAACTTTTTCTTTTGAGTCAAGGTTTCTCTGTGTAGCCTTGGCTGTCCTAGACTCCCTTTGTAGATCAGGCTGGTCTCAAACTCACAGCGATCCCATCTGCCTCTGCCTCCCGAGTGATGGAATAAGCAAACTTTTATTTTGTTTTGTTTTGTTTTGTTTTGTTTTTCGAGACAGGGTTTCTCTGTGTAGCCTTGGCTGTCCTGGACTCACTTTGTAGATGAGGCTGGCCTCAAACCCACAGCTATCTGCCTGCCTCTGCCTCCGGAGTGCTGGGATTAAAGGCGTGCACCACCACGCCCAGCTTATAAGCAAACTTTTAAAGGTAATGTTATAGGTAATATTTGCATTATGAGGACCAGGTAGCTAATAAGATTCGTTTGTCATGTGAAGACATACATTCCTGTCTCCTCAGCTTGTAGGAGGTCTTCCTTGATCAAATCTAATCTTTGTAACCTTTGTTGGTAACCATACTTTTTTTGTGGTTTGTTTTTTTGTTCTTGTTTTGAAGACATGGTTTCTCTGTGTAGCCTTGGCTGTCCTGGACTCACTCTGTAGACCAGGCTGGCCTAGAACTCACAGAGATCCGCCTACCTCTGCCTCCTGAGTGCTGGGATTACAGGTGTGTGCCACCACGCCCGGCTGGTAACCATACTTTTTCATTCCCTGTAGATACATAAGTAGAACCATGTGTCGTCCTCTGCTCCTCTGACTCCGGGGGAACTTGCTGGAAACAGCTCAAGAGGCCCAGGTGCACAGTAGTGGGGTCATTGAATCCTAGGCCGCATGGCTATAACAGAGGCAGCAGCGGTTCTCCTGGAGTGAGTGCAGGCTTTTACCGGGATTTGCACTCTCAAGCAAAGAGAACCCAGCTTCTTGTGCCTCTCTGCGGGAAGAGGCCCCACAGATCCTCGCAAGTAGGGAGGGAGTCTCTCCCCCCTCTCCCCAGCACACACACACACACACACACACACACACACACACACACACACACACACACACACACACACATACACACAGCCTTTATGTAGGGTTCTTAGGGGGCGGAGCTGTCGGGGGGGGGGCAGGGATTTCCAGAGTGTGGATTGGTGGGATTTCAAGCCTGAGCTGGGGACACTCAGGGACTGGTGGGTTTTTGTCCACCAAATTAGCATAATCTGGGATGAATCCCACTGAAGAGCCAGAGATGGCAGTTACAGAGGTCTGGGGATTGGCGGGGGTTGGATAGGGGGGTGGGGAGGGGAGATAGCTGGCCTGCTGGGGCTTTCTCAGACAGGGGTGGGGCCACTTTTCTGCCTTGAGGGGTAATAAAGTTTACTAGGTGTCCAACTTTTACAGAGTCCACTGTGAAGGCTGACGCAGGAAAGGTTGCTGTCGCCATGGACAGTTCCGCTGACGGCCGCAGGCTTCCTGAGCAGGAAAGGTGTTGATTTTCATAAACTGAAGCAGGAATAGTCACCATGGACAGCTCCCACTGAGGCGCTGGGGTAGATGGGTACCATTTTCTCTCCCGGTCTCCACAGCCCTAGGGCAGGAGGAAAGGGCTGACTGCCCGGAAGCCGGGAGGAGATCTGGCAGGGAGCCACTTGGAATTTTAGTGACAGGTCGCCTCAGCCAAGGCTTGGGACTGCCTCAGCCTGGGGCGTCCTGGGGTGGCCGGCACAGCTTGGAGAGCACAGCCTGCTGAAGCAGCAGGCCCGTAGATCCTCCAAGGTGATAGTCCCTCAGCTGCAGTGCATCTGTTGTCATGGCGACGGGCTACTCTCCTCCGCGGTGGTGGCTGTCACTTTGATCTTGCTGCCACAGCTTTGATCTGGTGTCATTAGCTGGGTGGAGCACCAAGGCTCTCTGTTGCTACCACGGCCCTCTCTGAGGCCAAGGCAGCAGCGGGCTGCGATGGAGAGATACCTACACAATGGACTCTTTAAAACGTTTTTAAGTCTAACATTTCTATTGGAGGCCCTGTCATCTCATTATATTCCTAACCACCATTATTAGGAGGCATATGCTGTACAACCAAGGCAAAAAGTGATGGTGACTTTGTAATGCCAGGCAGCTCCTCTGGCCGTGTGTACTTGGCTAAAGATTAGCCCGTCTGCCCTGTACGGCCTGCAGCTCTTCCTGGCCCGTTGCTGTACGCAGGTGTTTGGATGCGTGGCAGTAAAGGCGTGTGGAGCAAGGCGAGGTGGCAAGATCGTAAAACTCCCCTTCGCAGTTATAGGCTCTGAACACGTTTTTTTCTCCCTTTTCCAGCGGTGCTGTTTGCTTCCCAAGGGCCTCCATCTCTACCCTCAAACTCTCTTGTTGCACAGCCAACTCTGCGATCCTTCTCCAAATGAGAGGACTGAGGGACACTTCCGGTTTTCTTATTTCATCCACTTTTTCCATAAACCCCTTCATATCCACTCATAACTTTTCTACACTTTGTAATTGCTTATTTATTCTTCTAATCCTTTTAAAAACGGAATGCAGGAAGTTTGTTTGTTTGTTTTTTAAGACAGGGTTTCTCTGTGTATCCTTGGCTGTCCTGGAACTCACTCTGTAGAGCAGGCTGGCCTCGAACTCACAGTGATCCGCTTGCCTCTGCCTTCTGAGATTAAAGGCGTGCACCACCACACCTGGCCTTAATTGGTTTTTTACCAACCATGTTGGGAGCCACCTGTAGAGGCTAGTTTTAAAACTATGTTTTATTTGAGGTATTTACTGCCCGTACCTCCCTTCTCCACTCCAATCTCTTCCGATACCGCAACACTAGGTTTGAGAGAAAGAAGATTAGTGGGGAGAAGGGGACTCTCCCCCTCTCTCTCTCCCTCTCTCTCCCCCTCTCTCCCCCCCTCTCTCTCTCCCTCTCTCCCCCCCTCTCTCTCTCCCTCTCTCTCCC
>OU015752.1:921729-948796 GCA_907169655.1 Acomys percivali | reverse complement strand
CCCTCTCTCTCTCCCTCTCTCTCTCCCTCTCTCTCTCCATTATCTCCAAACCACCACACTTCCTCTCTCTCTGAGCTCTCATACTTATACCCCTCAAAATCCTCAGAAGTAAACTACCTGCCGCTGGCAAAGACCGTGCCCCTCTCCTCGCTACAGGAGGCTGTCACCAGCTATAAAAGACCACACCCTGCATGAAACAATTATCAGCTGCTGGAAACTGAAACACAAACTAAAAATCCCACACTTGGGATTAAAACAAAAACACGTTTACACAGCACAACATAACATTAGTTTTAAAAAAAAAAAAAGCTTCTATTACATACGTGTTTGAGTGAGGAGGTTGCTGGGGCCAGTTTATGCAATTGTGTTGTTTGTTATGAGTAGAAACTACCTCATGCGGGGGCATGGTCTTTGTCAGTGGGGATAAAAGCCAGCCCCAAAGAGAGACTGGGGGCTCTGAGAAGGAAGAAAGCCTCTGGCATGTGGGGCTTTTCTGGGCAGAGGTCTAAGTCAGCTCCTCTATATTCAGAGAGTAACCATAAAATTCTACTTGGAGAAAAAGTGTAACTAACCTGGCTCCCTTCAATAAGACACTTCAAAGCAGCCTGGGAATTGGCCAGAGACCCTGGTGTTAGCATTCGGCTTCAGTCCGCCTACCTGTGACGTCATCTGTGATGTCATTGCCTATCTGCCACCAGGGCCTTATAAAAGAACAGACCCTCCGGGAGGTCTCTCTCTCTTCTCATTGTTTCTGTCTCTTCCTCTGTCTCTCTCTACTCTCTCTTCCTCTTCCTCTCACTCCCCTGTCTTCCTCTGTCTGTCTGTCTGTCTGTCTGTCTCTCTTTCTCTTTCTCTTTCTCTCTCTCTCCTCTTTCTTCTTCTTCCTGTCTCTGTCTCTGTCTGTCTCTCTGGGGTACCCCTGCCCCCTTTCCTTCTCCCCCACACTCATTTAATAAACTCCTCTAGAACGTAATATCTGGTACCTTGTATGTATCATTATCTTATTCTCATATATAAAGCCTGGAGACAGGTGCTGAGGAGATGTCCTGCATAGCCTCTTGCATTATTTACAACCCAGGGCTTTAAAACTTGGGGTCCCCCAACAGGGAGAGTCTTTTGTCCCTTTTTCTGTCCTCCTGGCCCCAAGCCTTTTGTCCCTTTTCCCGTTCTTCTAGGCTTTATCTCTCCTTGTGTCAGCTTAGCTCCAATGCTCGTCTCTAGACTAAACGTATGAGACCTAGTATGTGGATTAAAACTAGTTCTTTGCTTCTCCGCTCTCTTATTTTTGGCCAAGCATGCTCGGCTACCCTGCCCTTCCTCAAGCCCTGGGCTCCCTTTCCCCACAGAGAGCATACAAACCTGGCTCCCTCTGCCCAAGAACACATGGGTGCCTACATTTACCCCGCCACTGATTGTCAGCCCTCTGTGTGACCTGATCTCAGAACAAGCTTTGCCCAGCCATCTTCACCAGAGCTTGGGGAGTGGAGGCTGAGGGGAAACGCCGCTAGGGGACGCGATCCAGCACTGGTACTCCACCAGCTCCTGGCTGCTGTTGATGCACTTTGACTATAAGAAGTTGGAGTTACCCAGAAATGAGGGTTGCACTTGCCCCCAAAGAACCCAATAGCCCTAAAGAGCAGGAAGCAGCTAAGGAAAGCCACACCCCTCTCCCACTCACCTTCTTTCTTCCTTACTGGGTGTTGGAGTGTTGGATAGGACTGGGGTGGAGAAGGGAGAAAGAGATTTAAAGAACACAAAATAAAAACAGTAGGTTAAAAGTACACCAACAGAGCCGGGAGTGGTAAAGCACCCCTTTAATCCCAGGACTCCGGAGGCAGAGGCAGATGAATGGCTGTGAGGTCAATTTGAAGGAGAGAAACCTGTTCTTTAGGATCCCAAATGTGGGATTGGAACGGTCTAGTGAGAGAACAGATGCTGTTAATTCACAAGAAGAGCAACCACCTCGTGCAGGAGCTTAATTGCTACCAGATGAAAAAGATCCCGTGAACAGACTCTGGGAGGAGCTATATAAATGAGCCCAGAACTGGAGGCGGGGCTTTTTGGAGACTTGAGATAGGTTTGGCTGTTCATCGCTGCCCTTCAAGACGCTCCTAGAGAAAACCGCTCAAGGGAAGGCTTCAGAGCTCCGGCTCCTGCTGAGCCTCTGGGGTCTGGTTACCCCAGGTTCCAGTGGAAGAAATCCTGAGGCTCCTGACCAGAGAATCGTTCCTCGGAACTGATATCCTTAAGGTTTTGTTATTGTGTCCATTAATCCTCATTCCCTACTGTTTTGGTTAATCGGGTTATAATTGATGTAGGCTCGGTCACTAAGTTGTTAATAAAATATTTTGGTTAAAAAAATTGAGTCTACATCAATCAGAGAGAAAAAGCTTAAAATAGGGAAAGAGACAATGCTTAAAAATTTTGGGAGAGCAAAGAAAAGGTTTGACCATGGGGAAATTCTTTCCATTTTACCCGATTGCTGACAATGACTAAAAAGGTTTAGTTTTGGATCTGTCCAATTTTGGTTGTAGAGGTGTGTAAACTTAGCAGCCCTTAACGTGGGCATGGGGATTTGAAATTCTCTGGAAGGCATCCCAGAGGAGCCTGGGAAGGCGGTGAATGGACTGTTTCTCCTGGGGAGGTAAAGTCAGTAATCCGTTAGGGGAACCCCAGTGTGAAGAGAATGTAACCTTGCCTTAGTCTGGCCCAAGGTGGAAACAGACTTGGGATGCTTGACCCCACTGAGACTTTGTCTCTACAAACCGATAAACATCTTAGTATAGACTCAGAGAAAAAGGAAGGATCAGGCCAAGACAAAAGACAGGGGCCAGAGATTCCCCATGGGTTATTATATTGCCAAAAGTATCATTGATTAGGAGGAGGAAGCAGGGAGGGGTGGAAAGAAGAACATTGGGGAACCGGAGAGAGAAATTGGAGGTGCCAGCCCTTGGTGCTGGGAGTTGGAAGATTTGGCGGCAGTGAGCTTGGTCAAGACGTCCAGGTTTGGCCCGCCGACTGTGCAGCTTCTTCTATCAGATGATGATAGATTCCTGAGAATTACACCAGGGAAATTGCCCCTCGGAACTAACACCCAGAAACTTTCATTCTTGTTCACCTTAATCTCCCTTCCCTCCTACTTAGGGTAGTCAGGCTGTAAGGAAGGTACATGCCTTCAATAAATCCCTAATAAAGTAGAATTCTTAAGGAATTGGAGCCTACAAATGGTGCCCAATGTGGGGCCCGATGGATTCTGTAATTTCTTTTTTGTTTTATTTTGTTGAGATAGGGCTTCTCTGTGTTAACCTTGGCTGTCTTAGACTCACTTTGTAGACCAGGTTAGCCTTGAACTCACAGTGATCCACCTGCCTCTGCCTCCCGTGTGCTGGGATTAAAGGTATGCACCACCACCGTGCCCAGCTGGATTCTGTAATTTCTAATGACATGAGGGAAGATTCAAATCTCGAAGATATAGAAATGCTGTTTCAGGGTGTCAGCAAAATTGCAACTGCTGGTGCAAAACTCTTTCCTGCTTTATACTCAGAGAGAATTTTCTGTTTTATCTTTGTCTTTTTATTATATTTCATTCTTAGAAGGGTTGGAAGAAAGACTGATAAGATAGGAAAACTGGAAGTGTCAGTAAATTCTATCCTTTTGGAAAGAATTGCAGACTTGATTGAACAACTGGAGAAAGTGTGGAAAGAAAGTGAAGGGCTGGGAAAGCACAAAGCACCTTTGGTAAAAGGGGGTGAAGAAAACTGGAAACTAGAGGATCAGGGAAGCAAACAAACAAAGAGGCCTTGGGAGAGAAATGTTCTGATAGAGGAATCTTCCAGAGCCACACAGACACCATCAGCTTTTCCAGTTACTCTAAGACACACACTTGCTCATAATGGCGCTGAGGAGTATAATGAAATACATGGCGTCCAATAGATATGTTGGATTTAAAACATTTTAAAGAATCTATCATCAGGTATGGAATGTGTTCGGATTTTGTTAAACAAATGTTAAATAACTGGGCTATGGAGCATAGACTTGTTCCCCAAGATTGGAAAAGTTTGGTTTCAGCGGCACAAGAAGCGGCACAACAATTAAATGGTTATCATGGTGGCGAGGTAGGGCAATGAGAATAGAAGGAGAGAATATGACCAAGTGGATAAATGTTGATAAAGACCAATTGCTTGGTGAAGGGAGATGTGCTGACTTAAGAGAACAAATCCAATCTGAAGATAGAGTAATTGGACAATGTCATATTCTAGCCTTAAGAGCTTGGAACATGGTAGAGGAATCCAGCGAGACAACTATACTATTTACTAAGATATTACAAGGGTCTGGAGAAGCCTTCACAGAATTTTTGCAGAGACTGTGTACAGCTCTAGATAGAGCCATACCAGATTCTGAGACCAAACAGGCCCTGAAACTGATCATGGCACATGAGAATGCAAATACTGAATGTAAGAGGCAATTAGACCATTAAAGGAAAGAGGCGCTCCATTAGATGAATGGGTAAGAGAGACAGTTAGTATTAACTCTCAGGAGCATCAAAACAGTATTTATAGGACAAGCTATAGCCAGAGGTCTCATATCGTAACACCCAGTGCTTTAATTATGGTAAAATTGGTCATGTACAAAGAAACTGTAGAGGTAAAAGTTCTAGACCTCAAGGTAACCAGCACAATAACCCAGAAGAAAATATCACTCATAGGAGAGAGTAAGGAGCTTCTGGCCGTGATGGTAACCAGGTGCCAAGACTTCCAAGGTACTGTAGCCACTGTGGGAAAGGAAAACATTGGTCTAGGGATTGTCAATCTAAAAGAAATGTCCAAGGTAATATCTTGCTGACAGGAAATGGCAGGAGGGGCCCATGGGCTCAAGGCCATGCCAACAATACAAGCTGGTTCTCCCTGACCAGCCCAGAATTAATGGACTTGCAGGAAAATGAGGATTAGGTATCAATGACCTAACGCGTGCTACTAAAGGCAGCGCAGCCTTGGATCTGGCCTCAGCTATGTCTCTTACACTGTCTCCACAGGTTGAATGTTACAAAATCAGCATTGGTGTTCAGGGCCCTTTGCCTTCAGGGGCAGTGGGAATAATTCTTCGAGGAAGTGGATTGACTTCTCAAGATCTTATTGTGCATCCCCACATTATAGATGGGGACTGTAAGGAGGAAATCAAAATCATGGCGTGTGTAAAGCAGGGGATGTGAATTAATGCAGGGGATAGAATTGTTCAGCTGTTGCTGTTTCCTTACATTAAGGACAAAGCCACTCCAGTAGAAAGAACAGGTGCATTTGGGAGTACAGGAAAATGTGTCTCCTGGCAAACAATGGTTAATGTTCAGAGACCTAAGTTAATAATACAATTGAGTGGTGTTGAAATAGAAGGTCTGGCGGACACTGACAATGAAATCATGATTCTCTCCAACAGGCATTGGAATTCATATTGGCCACTCCAGAAGGTTTATACAGAAATTATAGGAATTGGTAAATTATCTCAAATAAAACAAAGGATATGGTGGATTAAGTGTGTGGAACCAGAAGGGCAGAGAGGGAAGCTGAGATCCTATGTGGCTGACATACCCATAAATCTAGGGGGAAGGGATCTCTTACAACAATGGGGTACTCAGATTAATATTCCTGCAATTACAGAGACAAACAATGATGAAGCTAGGGGTGAAATGGTACATACTTCTGGGGAAGGTATTAACATGAATAATCAGGAGCAACCACAAGCTGTGCCCATTGTTGAAACAGAAGTTCTCAGGTACTGAGTTTCCAAATTTATAAGAGGGGCCACTGCTGATGTACCAACCGCCTTGCCCCTAAAATGGATTTCAAACAGCCCTGTGTGGCAAGAGCAGTGGCCCTTAACAAAGGAAAAATTGCAGGCGCTTCATCGTTTAGTACAAGAGCAGCTGGAGGCTCAGGATACAGAAGAGTCTACCAGGCGCTGGAATTCCCCTGTTTGTGGTGAAAAGGGAGCCAGGAAAATGGAGGATGGTAACAGATTTAAGAGCAGTGAATAGAGTAATTCAACCAATGGCTCCTTTACAGCCTGGAATTCCTTTATCTTCTTTGTTACCTAGGTCATGGCCTGTTGGGCGCGGATCACACCCAGGTGTGGTGCCGATCCTACTTCAGCTCCTGCGCATGCGCGGATAAGGGCACATCAACAATGTTTCTCTTTCCCACTCCCGCACGGGGTATGATAATGAGGCATTGGCCGGAGGACCAATTCCCCCTCCCGCATAGGGGAATGTTAATGAGGCATTGGCCGGTGGACCAATCAGCCAGAGACACACCACACTAAGGCCTGCATATAAGCAGCGCGCTCCGAGGGCTTGGGGTCTTTCGCTTCCGCTTCAAAGGCGCTCCCAATAAAGCGTGATTGAGAAGGATCCTGGTGTCGGCGTCTTTCCTGCAGGCGGGGAGGGCGCGACAATGGCCTACAATAGTAATTGATTTAAAAGATTGTTTTTTCACAATACCTTTCCATGAGAAGGATAGGGAAAGGTTTGCTTTCTCTGTACCTAAATTTAACAGTAATGGTCCAATGAAGAGATACCATTGGAAGGGACTTCCACAGGGAATGTTGAACATTCCAACTTTATGGCAACATTTTGTACAACAACCATTAGAAATAATGTGTAGGCAGTTTCCTCAATCTATAATTTACTATTACATGGATAATATTTTGTTGGCTGATTTTGCTACTGATACTTTAGAAAAACTGTTTAAGGAAACACAAAGAATTCTGCCATGCTGGGGATTACAGATTGCTGTAGAAAAATACAAAGAGGAGATTCAATTACCTATTTAGAGTATAAAATAACTGAACAAAAAATTTAGCACAAAGGGTACAGGTCCGTAGAGATCAGTTGAAAACTCTTAATGACTTTCAAAATTTAATGGGAGATATTAACTGGCTAAGACCTATGATTGCATTAGCTACCTATGAGTTAAGTAACTTGTTTCAAACATTACAAGGGGATTCAGATTTAAACAGTCCATGGTGTCTAACCGCTGAAGCAGAAAAGGAGTTAATTCTGGTAGATCAAAAGCACAGAAGGGGGGGCTAGTGAGATGGCTCAGAAGTTAAGAGCACTGTCCATTTTTCTTTCTTTCTTTTTTTTTTTTTTCTTTTTTCTTTTTGGTTTTTCGAGACAGGGTTTCTCTATGTAGCCTTGGCTGTCCTGGACTCGCTTTGTAGACCAGGCTGGCCTCGAACTCACAGCGATCCACCTGCCTCTGCCTCCCAAGTGCTGGGATTAAAGGCGTGCGCCACCACGCCTGGCTCACTGTCCATTTTTCAAAAGGCCCTGAGTTCAATTCCCAGCAACCACATGGTGGCTCACAACTATCTAGAATGAGATCTGGTGCCCTCTTCTGGCATGTAGGCACACATAGGGCAGAATATTGTATAAATAATAAATAAATAAAATCTTATTTTAAAAAAAGCTACAAAAGGCTTATGTGGATAGAATTGATCCTAAACATAGTTGCATTCTGTTTTTTTTTTCCCCCAACACATTCTCCTACTGGGATCCTTATGCAAAGAGACGATAGAATCATGGGGTGCATTTTCTTAGTGAATAAACAAAGTGAAAAATTGAAGATATACATAGAAAAAATTCTGAATTGATTACAAAGAGTGGAATAAGATTATGTCAACTGTCAGGGACACACTGGGTAGAAATTGTCATACCTCTTACTAATGCTGAGATTATGTCATTATGGGTAATCAATGAAGATTGGCAAAGGGCTTGTATTAACTACTTGTGAAAATTAATAACAAATACTCAAAAAGCAAACACACACAGTTTATAAAAAGAACTAATTGGATACTTCCAAGTATTGTAAGGAGGACACTGATTCCAGGGGCACCCACCTTCTACACTGATGCAAATTAAATTGGGGGTGGCTGGTTATAAGATAAAACAACTAAGGTGAACAAAAGCCCATTTACCTCAGTTCAAAAATCAGAATTGTATGCAATCCTTATGGTATTGTTAGATTTTCCTGAATCTCTTAATATGATTATTGACTCTCAACACGCAGAAAGAGTCATTCTGCAGATAGAAACTGCTGAATTTACTCCTGATAACTCAGAACTAACTACATTATTTATAGAATTGCTACAGGTCATCAGAATTAGAAACTATCCCTTGTATATTACTCATATTCCATCCCATACAGGTTTACAGGTTTACTGGCACAAGGAAATAAGGAAATCGAACAATTATTAATAGGAAATGTGTTCAAAGCCTCAAAACTTTATTTAAAAAATCATGTTAACAGGAAGGGATTGAAGGAAAAATTTTCCTATCACTTGACAACAAGCCAGAGAAATAATTAAAAGGTGTCCTATGTGTCCTTTATATAATCAAATCCTATTACCTGATGTAATTAACCCTAGAGATACCAAAAGGAATGAAATCTGGCCGATGGATGTGTTTCATTTTGCAGAATTTAAAAGACATACATCATACCATTGATATATATTCAGGGTTTCAAAGAGCAACTGTCTTAAGGTCTGAAAAGACTGATGGTGTGATTACTCGTTTATTGGAAATAATGGCAATTATGGGAATACCTGCACAAATTAAGACTGACAATGCTCCTGCATATATGTCTCATAAGATAAAGAAATTCTTCACATATTATAATATAAAGCACATTACTGTGTCCTACAGGACAAGCAGTTGTAGAGAGAGCTGATTGTACCTTAAAAGAGAAGCTTATTAAACAAAAAGGAAGGGCAAAAAAAGGGGGGAGATTAAATAATGCTTTGTTGACTTTAAATTTTCTTAATGTTGGTGATGAAGGAACAACAGCATCTGAGAGACATTGGGTTATAGAAAAAACTGAGGAACTAGGACAACCAATATATTATAAGATCTGTCGACAGTGGACTGGAAATCTGCAATAATTTTGAGATGAGGACGTGGTTCTGTTTGGAGGAATGTCTTGAGTGGATGTAACAACTGTCAATAAAGCACTGTTTAGGCAATCCGTTGGCAGAAGGACAGGAAGTGAAAGGTAGGACTTCCTGGAGACGGGGAAGAGCCAAGAATTGACAGTTGATGGGGAGAGAGAACAGTTGACAGTTAACGGGAAAAGGAGGGAGAAGCCTTCAAGGACCAGATTGGCAAGTGCTTGGGATATATGTATGTTATGAGGTTTAGAGTAGTTTGTTTTATTTTACGAGCAGATTAGAGTCAGTTTAGATTCTGCCTGGTGTAGTGCTTGCAGCTTTAAAGTATGTTTCAGCCTCTGTCAGTTTATTGACCTCCTAGGCTGAACTGATACAATTAATTGCAACAAATTGGCGCCCAATGTATTAGTGTATCCACACCTTTGAAAAAGGATACTTTGTTATAGTTTGGTAGGGAGACTAGCTGCCTAAGAGATAACCCAAATAATAAAATAAAGACTGCATGGTTCCTCTCCAAGTAGCTCCTGGCAAAAGGCTCCTCCATCCCTTTTGGCCTTTTCATGGCTTTCTTTGTTCAGCGAGAAAGGCAGAAAGCTGAGGGATGCCAGGCTAAGTTACCAACAATGAGATGGAAGGAAGGTACCAAACTCTTTTCCATAGAGTTGGTAGCAGCAAAAATTCAGAACTTATTAGCTGCAAAGTGTTCGTCAGCTCTCTCTGGAAAGGGTCCACCTATGCGAGTTAGCAATAACTAACTCAAAAGAATGGTGGGCAGGGCTTCACAACTGACCCAAGACTTAGAGTTTTTTGTTAACTCTTGAATATTACTTGAGATTTTTGTAGATTCTGACTGGAATTGAAATGAAATATTTGTGCAGGGTGGTGGTGGCACCCACCCTTAATCTTAACACCATGAAGACAAAGACAGATCTCTTTTTGTTCTAGACCAGCCTGGTCTCCACAGTAAGTCAGGTGTGACCCCACTGCTGATAAGTTACTTACAAAACAGCCTAGGATTTTTTGTTTGTTTTGTTGTTTTGCTTTGTTTGTTTGTTTGTTTGTTTGTTTTGAGACAGGGTTTCTCTGTGAATCCTTCATTGTCCTGGACTTGCTTTGTAGACCAGGCTGGCCTCTAACTCACAGCGATCCTCCTGCCTCTGCCTTGGATTAAAGGCGTGTGCCACCATGCCCAGCACCAGCCTAGGATTTAAACCAACAAGTTTTTCATTAACAGACATGCAAACTGCATGCCTCCCACGTTGAAAAGCCTTTGTATGCTGAACTGAGGTGTCACTGCTCTGGCAGCTGGCTTATCCCTCTAAACGTGAGCTACTTTCACGGGGGACAGGTGGTGGTCACACCAGATGCAAAAAGACACCAAGGACTTACAGGCAACAAAGTACACATCAGCCTAGTTAGGTCCCCAAAACTCAAAGGCTAAAATTCATATAGTTAAAAGGTAACCTTAATGCCTTTTCTTCGGCTCAGGGCAACTGGCTTGTCTCTAAAATGGGATACATTTTGTTGGGAGACAGGCAGCAGCCTAGCCTATCCATCAGGCGCCGTAGAGCTTAGAGGACATTTAGATTAAAAGGTGGAAGTGTCCCTCCCACTATGGAGAGAAGGGGTGAGACAAAAACGCCTGCAACAAATGTACAAACCCAGGTACAAGATGCCTAGGGTATGCATAAACTCTAAAATGGGAGTTTATATAAAGTTTAAAAGGTGAGCTGGGCATGGTGGCGCACGCCTTTAATCCCAGCACTCAGGAGGCAGAGGCAGGTGGATCACTGTGAGTTCCAGGCCAGCCTGGTCTACAAACAAGTCTAGGATGTCCAAGGCTACACAGAGAAACCCTGCCTCAAACCCCCCCCCACACACACACACACGGAAGCATCCATCCCCGATGGAGAGAAAAGGTGAGTCAAAAACACCTTCAATAAATGTAAAAACCCAGGTACTAATGCCTAGGGTATACATAAGTTTATTTAAGGCTTAATGCCTTTTCTTTTGCTCAGGGCAACTGGCTTGTCTCTAAAATGGGATACATTTTCTCAAGAGACAGGTAGCACCTGGCCTATACATCAGGCTCCACAGAGCCTAGAGAAGGACGTTTAGAACTATACAATCTTGTTTTGATTTCAATTAAATGATGATTGTATGTTCTTTGGTAATAGTAATATACTTCCTCTTTGAAAACAGTCAAAATAGGGATGGAGAGATGGCTCAGTGCTTAAGAGCACCGCATGCTCCTCCAAAGGTCCTGAGTTCAAGTCCCAGCAACCACATGGTAGTTCACAAACATCTGTAATGTGATCTGATGCCCTCTTCTGGCCTGTTGGTGTACATGCAAGCAGAACACTCTATACATAATAAATAAATAAATAAATAAATAAATAAATAAATAAATAAATAAAGCTTTTTTTAAAAAAGAAAAAGGTCAAAATAAAACTGGCCTGGATGAAAGGGAGACTGCTAACTTAAGGCAGTCTATACGTACATAAATTCAAACTACAGAACTAGGCTTGATTGTCCTGTGAATCCTGCACACCTTGTGCATTTGTAGCTTTAGAACTGTATGATGCCTGTGAGAAATTATATATTTTCAGAACAAAAGTACCAGACACTGATGGTGGATCAGACCCGACAGGATTCATCCTCCAGCATGCTGATATGCTGACATCCCGCGTTCTTCATGTTTCATCCACAACTGCTTCGGTTGCTGTTGTCATCAGAACAGAACATCTCCCAGGACAGCTTTGGAGAAAGTTCCTGACTACAATTGGTCCAGCATTTCAGACCATCCCACACAGGACTTTTATTAAGCCTGAATTTCTCAACATTTAGAGACTGGACCACAAATGCTATCTCAGCTTGTTTAACCATTTTCCCAGTTTTATTTGTGCCCCTACATAGGTGCTTTTTTTTTTTTTTTTTGGTTTTTCGAGACAAGGTTTCTCAGTGTAGCCTTGGCTAGGCTGGACTCACTCTGTAGACCAGGCTGGCCTCAAACTCACAGTGATCCGCCTGCCTCCCAAGTGCTGGGATTACAGGTGTGCGCCACCACGCCGGGCCTCATAGGTGCTATTTATCCCAAATCAGCCTGAAGAAGCCTTAAAAAGAGAAAGCCATCCCATTTCCCTTAAAGGGAGGTTGGGTAAGGTTTTGGGTTATGAATGTTTATCTTCACTGGGAATTGGTTATGTTATTATTGGTTTTATTCAGAGAGAGAATGAGATTGGACTCAGGGCTTTTTCTCTGAGAATATAGAAATATACAGGAATGATAGGTAGATTATTGAATCTACTCTTCAATTTAAGGCCTTAATTGTTACTTACAAGGCTGTTTTTAATTCATTGGTATAGAATATTATATATTGATGTAATATAAGTTCATTTTTAATTCATTGTACTATTCAATTTTATCACAAGACTATACATCCTAGGTTCAATAGATGGATAAGGTAAAATATTTAGATAAGGTCTTTAAAAACCTCAGAGAACTACAGAATATGGCATTTAAAGATTTTTTTTTTTATTGCTTTGAGGATTCTTTGAAAATGAGACCGGTTGACTCCTGGCAACACCCAGCCTGCCTCAAAGAAGGTAATAAGCATTGAGGAGCCTCCTTATGGAGATGGCTTCAGATGTGGCAAACAAGCCACTGGGCAAAAATGTCCTTGTTTCTGCCACAGAGAGAATTCTGCCTGAAATGGGCAAGCTTGAATGCAGGTGGAGTTGACGGCCAAATTCTGCCAAGACAGGGTAGGCAAGTCCTCAATAGTCCCTGCTTCACAAATATGTCTGTCAGATATATTGGACAAAAGGCTAAAGATGATTCTCCAACATGTTAAAGAGTTTTGAGTGACTGTTCATGCAGCAAAGTGTCCCTGTCATTTTTTCATTTTGGAAGCTGTTAACCTGCACTTCCTTCTCAAGTCTCTGATAGGGTTGAAGACAGCAAAACATTATGAATATAACAATTGTTTTGTGGTTCTTGAGTGTGTATATTGTATATTAGTGTAATAGTATAAATGTACAGGTAAGAGGCTAGAGAGATGGCTCAGAGGATAAGAGCACTGTCTGCTCTTCCAAAGGTCCCGAGTTCAATTCCCAGCAACCACATTGTGGCTCACAACCATCTATAATCAGATCTGGTGCCCTCTTCTGGTGTGCAGGCACACATGGGGGCATAGTACTGGGTAAAAATAAATAAATAAAATATTTTTAAATGAGTAAATGTATAGGTAAAAGGTTTTTTATTAGACTAAAAAGGGGAATTGTGGAGGAATGTCTTGAGTGGATGTAACAACTGTCAATAAAGCACTGTTTAGCCAATCAGCTGGGCAGAAGAACAGGAAGTGGAAGGCAGGACTTCCTGGAGAGGGGGAGGTGCCAAGAATTTGACAGTTGATGGGGAGAGAGAACAGTTGACAGTTAACTGGAGAAGCAAGAAGAAGCCTTCAAGGACCAGATTGGCAAGTGCTTGGGATATATGTATGTTATGAGGTTTAGAGTAGTGTGTTTTATTTTACAAGTAGATGAGAGTCAGTTTAGATTCTGCCTCGTGTAGTGCTGGCAGCTTTAAAGTATGTTTCAGACTCTGTGTCAGTTATTGACTTCCTAGGCCAAACTGATACAACTCACTGTAACAGTTATGCTTAAGTAGCTACAGAGACTGAAAAAG
This sequence comes from Acomys percivali, assembly GCA_907169655.1. Taxonomy (NCBI): domain Eukaryota; kingdom Metazoa; phylum Chordata; class Mammalia; order Rodentia; family Muridae; genus Acomys; species Acomys percivali. Next base: position 935,173 of record OU015752.1, on the reverse strand, counting down.
TATGGTTACAGACAAAACATAAACATGGAATCTGACCAAGGAAGACCTCCTTGTGCCTAAAACATGAATGTGTTCGTATTGCAAGAGAATCCTAAGGTCCTTATAGCATGACACTCTTTCGTACAGTTTGGATATTACAGGTTAAACAGATGTATAAAATTGATGGTTTATACCTGCTCAAAATAGGGCAAATGTTTATCTTTAGATAATTTGTACACCTTGCAGGTTCCATATATATCCAGAAATGTACTTACACTAATTATTTCAAAAGTTTGCTTATTTTCAGAGCAAAAAACCAGATAAAAATGAAGACAAAGCAGGTGGCCCAGGTGATTCAGCCTTGAAGACTGCCTCAGCTACTGTTTCCTCAAGAAGCTGCATGCATATCAACATTAAAGCCGCTAGTCCAAAGGATTGATCCCAAAAAGACTGGACAGAAACAGATCAGCTAGCTTTTCCAGCGCTTGGCCAATATCTTGTTTTTTTTCTAAGGGTACCAAAAAGATGTTTTTACCCCCAGACAGCAAAAAGTAATTTTGAGAACATGACTCCCTCATTCCCAACAGGTGGAGTGGGTGTTTTGGGTGGGTTACCAATGTTTATTATTGTCTACGGGAGTTAGTTATAAGTTAGTAAAAGTTACATTTAGGGATTTCTTTCTTCTATCCTTCCTCTCTCTTATCTTTCTATTCTATCTTGCATTGGGGAAAGGGGGGAAGGAGGGAAGGCTAAAAGAAGAGAATATAGAATAAAAGGTAGATTATTGAATCTGCTAGCCTCAAATACTTTACATTGTATTGTAGATTGATGGAAATTTAAGATTATTTTATTCAACTTTTGCTGTGTGTATTGTATATTGTATTTTGATAAAAATTTAAACCTTATCTTGTATGTTGGTAAAATTTAAGATTATTTCATTCAATGTTTACAGACAACTCATTTGAAAAGGTGATGTACAGTTCTAGTCTTATGAAAGCTAATAGTATAACCTGTTCAGGATGGTCAGAGATAAATGTTGGTAGTTAGTCATCTATAAATGTTATTAGATACTAAATTAGTTAATTACAGAATAAGCTTTATCTAGTCTCTCATATATATGTTAAGCAAATAGTAAATGGCTAAAAACAAGAAATGTTTGTTTATCTAGATATAATAAGATAGATAAATGAGGGGCTGGAGAGATGGTTCAGAGGTCAAGAGCAATGACTGCTCATCCAAAGGTCCTGAGTTCAATTCCCAGCAACCACATGGTGGCTCACAACCACCTGTAATATGATCTGATGCCCTCTTCTGGTATGTAGGTATACATTCAATAGAGTGCTTATATACATAAATAAGTAAATCTTTTTTTAAAAAAAGATAGATGAGTTAAGTGAATGATAAATAAACAGATATATAATTAATAGATAGATATGAATATGCATAATAGTAAATAGAAAGATGGTCTTCAAATACTTCAGAGATTTATAGAATATGGCATTTAATAATAAAGGGCTTTTCTGACAGAGAGACACACCTGCTCCTGACAACACCTCCAATCTACTTCAAGGGAGATGATGGGCTTAGATGAAATAAGTGTGGCAGAATGACCGCTGGACCGAAGTGCTGTCCTTATCTCTCCTGGTGATGGCCAACTGACACCCAAACGGTCATCATAGCAGGGCACTGCATCATAGCAGGGCTGTGCAGCTTTGCAGACACTGGCTGGACCAATTCTTCAAAACTGCTGCTTCACAATTATGTCTGTCAGATATACTGGGCTAGAAGGCTGAAGTCTGGATGCCCAATGGTAGAGAAAAACTTGCGACTGTCCAGGCAGTGAACTCTCTCTGTCCTGTCTTGCTTTTGGAAGTTGCTTGTCTGTGCAACTTCCTTCTTGGATCTCTAATGGGGTTGAAGACTAGATAACCACAGTGTTACTATAAGCTTTAGTTTAAGAGTTAAAAATACATTTATAGGTTGATAAATGTAATTTTTAAAATTTTTTTATTTAATTTTAATTTATGTGCATTGGTGTGAGGGTGTCAGATCTTGGAGTTACAGACAGCCGTGAGCTGCCATGTGGCTGTTGGGAATTGAACCCGGGTCCTTTGGAAGAGCAGACAGTGTTCTTAACCACTGAGCCAACTCTCCAGCCCCCGATAAATATAATTTTTAATAAAGAGGTTTTAGAAAACTTTGGACACTAGGAAAGGACTCACTATGAGAGGATAGTGGAATACTTTCTCCAAGATTGTCAAATACAAAAGGACTGGGTTATGTACACGTAACTTGTACCAGATGATTCTGTATATACGTATATTTATGTAAATAGTTCTTGTTTTTTGCCTATTTTTTATTTTTATATTTTTAATAGAAAAGGGAGATGTGTGAAGAGAATGTAACCTTGCCTGCCTTAGTCTGGGCCCAAGGTGGAAACAGTCTTGGGATGGTTGACTCCACTGGGATTTTGTCTGTACAAACTGTTACAGATCTTATACTCAGAGATAGAGGAAGGATCAGCCCAAGACAAAAGACAGGGGCCGGAGATTCCCTGAGGGGTATTGTATTGCCAAAAGGATCATTGATTGAGAGGAGGAAGAGAGAGAGAGGGAGGGAGAGAGAGAGAGAAGGACACTGGGGAAACGGAGAGAGAAATTGGAGGTGCCTGCCCTCAGCGCGGGGAGTTGGAGGATTTGGCGGCAGCAGCGAGCTGTGTTGAGACCTCCACGTTTGGTCCACCGACTGTGCAGCTCTGTCGGATGATGATCTGCTAGACTCCTGAGAACTACGGCAGGGGAATTGCCCCTCGGAACTGACTCCCAGAGCTTTCATTCTTGTTTGTCTTAATCTCTTTTCCCTCCTATTTAGGGTAGCCGGGTTGTAATGGAGGAACATGTCTTTAATAAATCCCTAATAAAGTAGAATTCTTAAGGAATCGGGACCAACACCCCAGAAACGGATTATGACTCAAAAGACAGCGACTTATCAGTGATGGTCAGCGACCAAAAGAGCACTCTGTGGCGCCAGTGCAGCGGGAGTGACCTAAACCCTGAGGATTCCCGAGTCTCTTCCTAAAGATCCCCAGTGCCCAAGGCTAGGGGTCCCCAAGCACGGAGCCACAGGCTTGTGCCACAATCAGGGGCTCCCAGCGACGGAGGCTGAGGGACTCACCAACCCGCAACCTGAACCTCAGGCTTTATTGACATCAGGAGGACAACTTGGGGAGCACAGTTTATACAGTTTATACAGTATTTAGACAGGAAATCAGAATTTAAACTACACAATAATCTTATGCCTACATTTCTCCCCTTCAGTCTAATAAAAGGTTCCTTTTCTTTTCTTCTTTTTAAATTTACTTTTATTTTATGTACATTGGCATTTAGGCTGCATGTATGTCTGTGTGAAGGTGTTAGGTCCATAGAACGGGAGTTACAGACAGTTAGAGGCAGCTATGTGGGTGCTGGGAATTGAACCCAGGTCTTCTGAAAGAGCAGGCAGTGCTCTTTTTAAAAAATATTTTATTTAATTTTAATGTGCCTTAATAGGAGAGTGTCAGATCTTGGAGTTACAGACAGCTGTGAGCTGCCATGTGGGTGCTGGGAATTGAACCCGGGTCCTTTGGAAGAGCAGGCAGTGCTCTCAACTGCTGAGCCATCTCGCCAGCCCCAGGCTTCTTTTCTTACACTAACAAACTATAAATAATAATTACGAAAATTATTAGGTAAGATTTATATTTGCATATTTGGCATCTTTGGATAAAGAATTCTAATGACTATTAATTTCTATCATCCTAAACAATTTAAGTTTTATTGTGAGATGATTAATTATCTAGTCTTCAACCTCATCAGACACAGAAGCAGAGCTAGGGTGCTGCCAGGGCAGACCTGTCTCGTTGTCAGAAAAACCAAAACAAAAAACCTTAAGTTAATACAATATTTAAATGCCATATTCTGTAGCTATCTGACCAACTACCAACTATCTTTCTTATATGAATTACTTGTTTCTAGCAATTTTTTTCTGTCACTCTAGAAAACATTTTTGTATTAATTAAACTAGTGTCTAACATAACTATGAGTTTGATTGTTTGACTAATACACATTTCTTGGTTTGTTTTTTTTTTTTAGTTTTGGGGTTTTTTTTTTTGTTGTTGTTGTTGTTGTTTTTTTTTTTAGTTCTTTTGAGACAGGGTCTCTCTGTGTAGCCTTGCCTGTCCTGGACTCACTTTGTAGTCCAGGCTGGCCTTGAACTCACACGATCCACCTGACTCTGCCTCCCGAGTGCTGGGATTAAAGGCGTGTGCCACCACCGCCCGGCTCACATTTCTTGTTTATCCAAAATAGTTTGTAATTGTAGCTTTCAAAATGACTAGAACTTAGCATTGCAGTTTTAAGGATCACATACCTTAGCATGTTGTAACCAAATATAATACAAAAATATATACCAATGTAATATTTTTGACTTATTAATGCTATTTGGTCTAAATGTAGATTCAATTATCATTCCTATAACCAACCCCTTTAAATAACAGCAATCATCTATTATCCATAGAATAACCAAAAACCAGCAGGGCGGTGGTGGCGCATGCCTTTAATCCCAGCACTCGGGAGGCAGAGGCAGACGGATCGCTGTGAGTTCGAGGCCAGCCTGGTCTACAAAGTGAGTCCAGGACAGCCAAGGCTACACAGAGAAACCCTGTCTTGAAAAACCAAAAACAAAAACAAAACAAGAAAAAAAAAAAAAAGAATAGCCAAAAGCCATCCACCCTCCACATGGGAATGGCACATAGTTTTCTTTTTTGGAGGCCCAAGAAAATTAGGCTATTGTTTAGTCTTAGGAAAACTAGCTGAAACTTTTGCTGTCAAGTGTCCGTAGGCTGAGAAAGTTCAGAATTTAACTGAAGCCCTTCTGTGATGCTGGTCGATCTAGGCAGCCATTTTGAAATTGTCCTTGATGAAGCTTTTCAAGCAAACATTGTCCTCCAGGCCATCTGTGAGAGATGATCACCTGGGCTGCTTGTCTTGTCTTTTTTGGTGTCTGGTCCTCTTGCTCTGCAAATTATTAACTTTCACAGGTACATATTTTTATATTAATATATGTACGGGCTGTGCACTGAACACAGTTCAGTTAAAGATGATTCTCTGTAAGATAAAATTTTATTTATGTTATTTATAAGAATGGTAAGTCCTGGGGAATTTGGAGCTAAAGATTTGCTGGCCATGCAGAGCTAAAGTCCTGGCTGGATTCATTTTCATGTCTCCGTCAGTCTCAGAGCTGTTCCCATGTGGAGGGAGCAGCAAATTAGGTTGCCTGTCCTGTTGGGCCTTGATTTCTTTCCTAATCTCCATAGTAAAGATCCTCAGGAGGTTTCGTCTTCTCAAAATCTTATTTCCAAAAGTTTGGATGGAACACAAGGCTTTTTGTTCCCGTCAAGACAAAGACATAGTCTCCTCCCCAAAACAATGTATTTCCTGTCCTTTTGGAATTAGGGCCCTTACGTGCTGATGTAATTCAACAGTCCCTCCTAAAATCCAGCGTGGCTCAGCAGATGTGGTATTTATCTCATTTAAAAATTTTAAATCAATAAATCATTATTTAATGTATCTTGGGGAGATATTATATTCCCCTTCAGTTTTCTGACCATCTTTTTAAAATTACTGTTAGATCTTTTCATTGTTTGACCTATAGATTTATAATCTGTGACAGTTTTAATGTCATACTGTCTAAAAAATAGCTTTATTCCAATGGATACACACGCTGAAGCACCATCAGCCCCAGTTTACAAAGGCGTCTCCAAGACAGTCCCCATCTCTAACAAACGTGTAACCCTAGGATCCTGCTTTCCAGAATCTAAGGCAAGGCCCGTTGGAATTCTGTACATGAACCTGTGGCACGGTGCATGGATCTCAGCTCTCTGATCTCTGCAAAGTGGAGCACACAAGCCACGGTGTGACCTTGTTCCAAGGCAACACCAAGCAGCATCTGTGCTCCTGCTTCAGCATATCGACCTTCATGCAGTAACTGAGCCTTGAAGGTGCACACACAGTATCCTGTCTGACATGGCGGCCTAAGGCTGAGGCCTTTCTGGCCAGCATCTGGCCGAGCTGCTATTCTGCAGCTTCTTCCAGCCTTCGTGCGTCTTCCTCATCTGGATCTACCTCTTCTGGTGTTACTCTAAGTCCCAGGTTGGATTTCTCTGAAGGTTCCCTATTTCAGTTCAAAGATTCCTCCAACCTCTGTTCTATGGCCTTTAGTGTAGCATCTAATTTCTCAGCTTGTTCCTTTTCCAAGTCTGTCTTATACTGACATTTCCCGAAGAGGACATACAAACTTGACGCTGTCACTGGAAAAATTACTTATGTGCTAAGAGAAGCAAACCCAAATGGAGCCCAGAAGCACCATGTCACTGGGTCTTCCTCCGTTTTCAACATAGAAAATAATCTTCTTGAATCTCAAATTCTCTCACTGTGGACTTCACTTTCCTAGACCCAGCTTCCCTTTTAGGCCTCACCAGGCCAGAGGCTGGAGGCTTCTCTTTCTGTCTCTGGCTCCCGCTTCCAGAGAGAGGCTGCCTTCTGCCTCCCTCGCTGGATCCTGACCCCTCCCCCAATCTGGCTAGTTATTGGGTCCCCAAGTGTTTGCTCCTCTGGCCTGCAAGACACCTCTTTCTCTCTCTCTCTCTCTCTCTCTCTCTCTCTCTCTCTCTCTCTCTGTCTCTCTCTCTCTGTCTCTCTCTCTCTGTCTCTCTCTCTCTCTCTCTCTCTCTCTTTTTGTTTTTTGTTTTTGTTTTTGTTTTTGTTGGTTTTGTTTGTTTGTTTGGTTTTTGGTTTTTTGATTTTGGTTTGGTTTTTTTGGTTTTTTGAGACAGGGTTTCTCTGTGTAGCCTTGGCTGTCCTGGACTCGCTTTGTAGACCAGGCTGGCCTCGAACTCACAGAGATCCGCCTGCCTCTGCCTCCCGAGTGCTGGGATTAAAGACGTGCACCACCATGTCCTGCCAAGACCCCCTTCTCAAAGGCATTTTCCTGCCTTGGCTTTGAAAACCTTGCTTGTCAGGCCGGGCTTGGAAACCCCCGTTTGCGGGTTTTTCCTTTAAAAACCACTAGACCCTGCACCTCAGGGCAGCTTTCCCAACCTGTTGCATCAGGTACAGTTAGCAACTCCAGACCCTGGGTGAGCCGGGCATGGTGGCGCATACCTTTAATGCCAGCACTCCGGAGATAGAGGCAGGCGGATCGCTGGGAGGCCTTGGGTTCCAGTGACCTCTCTTTACTCTCACTGACGGTCTTTAGGACCACAGATGAATTGGAAATCAGTGACAAATACATTAAGGAGAATGGCTTTGATCTGGAAGGGGCTCAGATGGGCCTAGTGACCCGAGGGTCCACCTCACTGAACAGTGTCACGGGGACGGGGGGGGGGAGGGGGAGGCTGTTCCACCACTGCGTCCTGCCACACCGCCCTGGAGCTGCACGCCGGGCAGGCTGGTGTCACCCGGCCCGGGCCCACGGCCACACCTGGTCATCACAGAGCGCTGAATCCACACAGCCTCGTGGGAAAACACTGCCCTGGAGGTGTCCACAGGGTGTGGCTTCATGTCAACCCACGGCCCCAAGTGGTACAGGAGGCCCAGCTCAAGACACCCACAGTCGAAGAGCCACCACCCCTGAGGCAGACTCCATAGTCTTGCCTCTGTGAGCCACACTTTGGAGAAAGTGCTCTATCTACCTTAGTGAGTTCAAATTTCTGTTCTTCGATCATTTTCTATCTTAGTTTGAATTTGTCAACCCAAAATATTTTCTTAGACTTTAAAACATTTTTCTTAAATTCTAAACCATTTAAACTTTTTTTTTTTTTTTTCGTTTTTCCGAGACAGAGTTTCTCTGTGTAACCTTGATTGTCCTGGACTCACTTTGTAGACCAGGCTGGCCTCGAACTTACAGCAATCCGACTGCCTTTGCCTCCCAAGGGCTGGGATTAAAGCTGTGAGTCACCACTCCCAGCTTTAAACCACTTAAACTTAGTTGTGAGGATATAACTATCTAGTCTTCAACCCCATCAAAAGCCTAAAAAGGAATAAATATTACCCGAATAGACACCAACTGCCGAGCAAGTAGCTTCCAAAACTGTAGAAATGACAGAGACAGCTGGCTGCCTGCACAGCCACCTGAGATTCCTCAGCACTGTAGGGGAGTCATCTTCAAGGACTTGCTAACCTGTCTTGGCAGTTTTGCAGTCAAATTTCCTTCTTGTCCTGCTTGTCCACAGTTTGGACAGTTTACTGTCAGCAGTTGAGGCAAGGACAGTTTCTTGCCCAGTGGCTAGCTTGGGCATATGGGCTAGCAAATGCAATATGATGATTCTTTGATGCCCGTCATCTTCTTTGAAGTAGAATGGGAGATGCTGACAGGAGCTGACATGTCTCACTATCAAAAAAGCCTTTTAATAAGAAAACATCTTTAAATGTCACATTCTGTAGATCTCTGAGGTTTTTGAAGACCATCTATGGTATATCTGAATAGGCCAATTTTGCTTGTTTCTAGGCATTTCCTATCTGATTAATGTTTTAAAAAAACATCTACAGGGTTCTAAATAAAGGTTATTTCTGAAAATAACTGAACTAGTAACTAAACATGACCACAAGTTTGATTGACTATTAACTTGCATTTCTTAAGCATCTTGTTTGTAATTACAGTTTGTAATAACAGACCACAAGAGAATTAGAGCTTCATGTTACATTTTTAAATGACTTGCATAGGTACAATAACTTACATGAGTTGAGCCGTATATACAGCACGCTGCAACATAAATAACCTTAAATGTGTATCAATATGCAAAGATCCATTACCAAAAAGGTAAACTTTTTGCCTTATAGAATGCTCTTTAGAGCCAGGCATGGTGGCACACATCTGTGATACCAGCACTCAGGAGGCAGAAGCAGGTGGATCTCTGTGAGTTCAAGACCAACATGGTCTACAAAGGGAGTTTAGGACATCCAGGGCTACACAGAGAGACCCTGTCTTGAAAAACCAACAACCAAACAAACAAACCAACAACAAAAACCTCTCTTGAAAAACAAAAATAATTTCCCATCTTTGTGCCAGGCGTGGTGGCACAATCCTTTAATCCCAGCACTTGGGAGGCAGAGGCAGGTGGATTGCTGTGAGTTCAAGACCAACATAGTCTACAAAGTGAGTTCCAGGACAGCCAAGGCTACACAGAGAGATCCTGTCTCAAAAAACCAACAACCAAACAAACCAACAATAAAACCAAAAAAAAAAAAAAAAAGCAAAAAACCCCAAAAATCATTCCTAAATCCTCCTTTTTCCTTTTAACACCTTCTCCTCCTTTTCCCCTTAGCACTAGATAAGATAGAAAGAAGGAGACAGAAGGGGTGGAGGGAGAGAGAGAGGAGAGAGGAGAGAGAGAGAGAGGGAGAGAACCCCAGAGCTTAACCTCCTATACTTTGTTTCCTCCCCGACCAAGACCATTAGCAACATGTGACCAACTCCCCTTAGATGATGACAAAAATACATCACACACTGAATGATTTAAAACCATAGTGTAGATTTCCCTCCATAGCCCCAGTTGCTGAAATAGCCACTCTGAGACTTTATTATTTATGAATAGATGCTCATGGTATAATCTTTGGCTTGTTCTCTGGCTCACAAGTTATCTTACCTGTTAATTCAGTTCTCTGTGGCACATAGCCCGTCACCTCTCACTAGTTTCATGTGTCTGTCTTCTTCAAAGTCCAGGGCGAATCTCCTGCCTCTGACTCTATCCCAGAGTTCATCTCCCACACCTGGAACTCCCTCCCACCTCCTGTTTCCTGCTTCTGCTAATAGACTTCCATAGAGTACACAAGAGAGTCTACATTTCCCCCTTTTAGCCCAATAAAAGGCTCATTCTCTTATTATAATGAGCTATAAACAATAGGAACAATTATGAAAACTATCATGTGAGTGTGACATTCAGCCCATGGCAACTTCAGAGGAAGCACTCTATTATTTGTCCTCTTTTCATGGCTTCAGAGTTTTGTACTTAAGTTATTTTCTATCATAGGTTGTATTTCATCAACTAGAAAAATCTATTTAGCCAAGAACACTTTTTAAATATTTTCTTAATGCCTTAACAACTTAAGCTTACATGTGATAGTGTAACTATTTAATCTCCAACCTCATCAGAGACCTGAGAAGGAATAAATATTGCCTGAGTAAACAGGAAGTGCAGAGCAAGCCGCTTCTAAAACCATGGAGATGACAGAAACTGGTGGCTGCCTGGACAGTCACCCAACTTTTCTCTGCACCATTGGAGCTTCAGCCTTTGGGATCAAAATATCCGACAGGCTTTTATGATAAGCAGGAACAGTAAAGGATTTGTTGCTACCTGGTCTTGGCAAAGCCGGCAGTCGACTTCCTGCATCTAGTTAGTGCAAGTCTGGAGAGCTTGCACCTGCAATTGACGTACGGCCAGTTTTTGGCCAGCGGCTAGCTTGCCATATTAGAAGCAAACTCCATCTGGAGGTCCTTAAACGCCCATAATCTTCATTGAAGTAGAATTTCTGCCAGGAGCTAACATGTCTGACAGTGGGAAAAAGCCATTTATTAATAAAAACATCTTTAAATGCCATATTCTGTATATCTCTGAGGTTTTTTAAGATCATCTATCTGTTGTATCTCTGAATAGGCAAACATTGTTCATTTCCAGCTATTACTACTATCTGTTCAACCTAGAAAACCTATTACTATAATTAACTAAACTAGTATCTAATATGGCCATGAGTTTGACTGATTGACTAGTGGATGTACACATGTTTTTGTTTCAATCTCAAGTGTGCGGTGGGGAACAGACTTGTCAGAGAACAGGTGATGTTTATCCACTAAAAGATGAACCACCCAGTGCGGGGGCTTGGCTGTTGCCAGCTGAAACACATCTTAGTACAGACTCTGAGAGGAGATACATATATGAGCCCATAACAGGAGGCGGGGGCTTTTTGGGTCTTGGTATTGTTTGGCTGTTCATCGCTCCTCTTCAAGATGCTCCTAGAGAGAACTGCTCCAGCGAAGGCTTTGAGGCTCTGAGTACCGGCTGCTGCTCCGGGTTCCAGCAGCAACTTTGGTGGAATTGCTGGTTTGCTGAAATCCTCCTGACTACGCCAAGGGAATCGTTCCCGGGAACTGACTATTAAAAAGGTCTACTTTTCCCGTTCCCATAAACCTCCTTTCTCTTCTGTCTAGGGTAGAGGGCGTGGAGGGAGGTATAAGCATTAAAGAACCCCAAATAAAGTAGGTTTGGAAAATGTCGAAGCCTACAGACTGACTTCTAACTTGTATTATGTAATTATCCTAAACAGTTTGTGACAGCAGTTTTCAAAATGACTAGAACATGACATTGTATTTTTAAGTGAGTTGTATAGGTACAATATCACATACAAGAGACAAACGTGTACACACCGTGTTGTAACAAAAATAACCTTAATTTTGTATTACTATACAGAGATCTATACCAACGTAAGAGTTATGGATAGCAGCGGCTCTATAGTTTAAGAGTTGATTCAATAATCTACGTTTTTATCCTATTATTCCTATATCACCTCTTTTTTTCATCCCTACCCCTCCACCTCTCCCATAACACTAGACAAGAGAGAAAGGCAGATAGAAAAAGAAAATTAGAGAATCTAAGCTACTAGACACTGTTTCCTCTCTGACTAAGACCATTTGACAACTTGCAACCAATGAAATGAACAAAAACCACACACCCCACCTTTTGAAAAATGGGACAGTGCACTCTTAAAACTGCTTCCTGCTTCTGAAGGCATTGCTGTCCTTGGCGGGTAGCCAGGAAAAGTGCGATATTGGCAGGCTTTAATAAGGGTAGTTGCCCTAACATTGGTTGCCCAGTCTCTGTGTGCTTTGACAGTGCAGGGCTTCACTGAAGTCCTGATTGAGACAGTCTGTGGTACTGGACGATTTAGCGAGCCATTTCAAGTTGTTGTGGCTGTAGATTTTTGAGAAGACAGCTACTGAGGCTGTCTGTGATTGGATCAAGCAAGATGCTGGCAGAATCATGACTCAGCATCTCAGCATCCTTCAGATGAATCCTGTCAGGCCGCTTCTGCTGGTATCTGCCCTTTTTGTTCTTAAACATATAAACTTTCACATATAACATACATTTTCATAAACACACATGAGGCATGTACAGTGTTCACCATATAGCTGACAATCATTTCTTTGCTCTTCAAGCAGGTAAAAAAGGTATCTGTCTTTTCTCATAAGCCAGACTGGACTGTATAACCAAACTGTAAAATAAAGATTTATCTGTGCCATAAGAAAGGCACGATGAGTCCCTAGGACTTTGGAGCCAACAGATTTATTGGCTAAGCAATACTGAGGTTTTGGCTGGAGACATTTTCATGCCACGGAAAGTCTCAGAGCTGTTCCCACGCAGAGCGGTCAGCAAATTATGTTGTGCAGTTTGTGGGCCTCGGTTTCATCCTTCCAGTCCTGCAGCTAAGATTCTAACAGGGTCTCCTTCAGCTACACGTGGTTTTTATTTTAACTTCTCCTCTCCTGATGAAACAAAGACAAAGCCTCTCCTCCAAGGCAGCAGACTTCCGGATATATATATATATATATATATATATATATATATATATCAGCAGTCCTTTCTAAAATCCAGCACCTTCTGCAGCTGTGTTATCTGTCTCGTTGACATTTTAAAAATATAGAGTCAATGAATCATTACTTAATCTATTTCTGGGAGATCCTGTATCCCTTCTGTTCTGTGAGCATTTCCTTTAAAGTCCTGCTAGCTCTCTCTACAATTGCTTGTCATATAGGATTGTAAGATACATCTGTAAGATTTCTATATCATAATGTCTAAAATAGTGTTGTGTTTTGTTGTCTGCGTACAGTGAGGCACCATCAGCTTCCAGTGTGAAGGCGTTTCTGAGATCGCCGCCATCCCTAATAAACGTACATTCTCAGAGTTACATTTTTAAGAATTCAATGCAAAAGCCCATTGGAAGTCAGAATACGAATTTAGGCAGAGTGCACATGTTTTAGTTTTCCAAACTCTGTAATATGAAACATATACCTGTTGTATGGCATTGCTCTCAGGTGACACTGAACAGAATCTGCATTTTTACTTCAATATATAGACCTTCATCTGCTACTTGATCCTTGACAATATAAATACAATATTTAGTCTGATTATCATCAGTCTCAGGGCCAGCATTCTGCGATTTCTGTAAGCCTTTGTGGGTTTTTCGCACTGGAACTACCTTCTTTGCTGTTGCTCTAGGTTTCTGATTGGAGTTCTCTGAAGAGTCTTTATTCTGACTTTTAAAACTACTCTAACCTTTGTTCTATGGCTCCCATCCTCACATTTAATTTTTTAGTCTTTTCCTCTCTACGCCTGTTTTTACTGAAGAAATAATTTGCTGATAAGGGACCCAGATGCTTT
>OU015752.1:898746-919015 GCA_907169655.1 Acomys percivali | reverse complement strand
ATAGATAGATAGATAGATAGATAGATAGATAGATAGATAGATAGATATAGATATTAGATATATAGATGGTCTTCAAACACCTCAAAAATCTACAGAATATAACATTTAAAGATGTTTCAATAATAAAAGTTATTCCTGACAGTGAGGCACATCAGCTCCTGGCAGCACCCCCAAACTACTTCAAAAAAGGTGATGATGAGCATTGAAGAACCTCCACATGGAGTTTGCATCCAATGTGACAAAGCAGCGGCCACTGCCCTTGCCTCAACTGCTGACACCGTGCTGTCCAAGCTGTGGACAAGCAGGACACACAGAGAGCTGCTGAACGTTGCCGAGACACGGTAAGCCAGTTATTCATGATTGACGCTTCACAGGTAGGTCTGTCAGGTGTTCTGGGCAGCTGGCCGAAGAGATGGATGCTCCAACATTACAGGGGAAGCTTGGATGACTGTCCAGGTGTCCAGCTGTCCAGCTGTCCAGCTGTCTCTTGCTCTAGTTTCAGAAGCTGCTTACTCTACTCTTCCTGTCTACTCAGGTAATATTTACCCTTCCCAAGTCTCTGATGGGATGGAAGACTAGAAAGTTATAGTCTTTTTTTTTTTTTAAGATTTATTTATTTACTACGTATATGATGCTCTGCCTACATGTACACCTGCGGACAGAAGAAGGCAGCAGATCACACAGATGGTTTTCAGCCACCATGTGGTTGCTGGGAATTGAACTCAGGACTTCTGGAAGAGCAGTCAGCGCTCTTAACCTCAGCCATCTCTCCCGGCCACCTCTCTTTTTTTGGGGGGGGCGGTTTTCAAGACAGAGTTTCTCTGTTAGCCTTGGCTGTCCTGGACTCACTTTGTAGACCAGGCTAGCCTCGAACTCACATTGATCTGCCTGCCTCTGCCTCCCAAGTGCTGGGATTAAAGGTGTGCACCACCACAGCCCCACGAAAGTTACAGTCTTAGAGTTTTCCTTGTCATCAAATTCAGAAAAGAAAGTCACAAAAGAGATAAGTTTTATAAGGTTGAGAGACATAAAAACTCATGTTGTGAAGGTTTTAAGAAAAATGTTTTAAATGTCTAAAAAAGATGTTATTAGGTTGGTAAATGCAAGTTATGAGAGTTGAGTATATAAAAGCTTAAATAATGATAGAAAGTGATTTAAGTACAGAACTTTGGCCCCACCAAGATAGGCTGGGCAGTGTGCACATGCTCCAAGGCTGAGCTGGACATTTTGAATGCGATTCTTACTGAAAATAAATAATTTATTGATGTTATAGAAAGAGTCTTTCATTGGACTAAATGGAGGAGAGGTTGGGGTGATCTTTTTGTGCACTGTGTAGAGACTGCCTTGTATGTTAAAGCGTTGGCTGCTGTTCCAGCAGAGACCTGACTGCAAGCTGGACTTCGGATTGTTACTCTCAGCACCTGCGTCATAGCTAGTAACCACTCCCTCTCTTATCTTCCGGTTGGTGTAAAGAGAGCTGACTAGCCTGTAGCTGAGGCAGGAGGGGATGGGCCGGCCTTCGGTCAGGGAGGAGTGGGAAGACTGGCCAGCCAGAGGCGAAGGAAGAGACAGGAGCGGGGACTAAGAAGCTAGGAGGTGATGGGCCACACGGCAGAAAGTAGATTAATACAAAGGCTTAACTTAAGCTTTAAGAGCTAGTTGGGAGCAAGCAAAGCTAAGGCCAAGCTTTTGTAATTAGTAAAAAAGTCTCTGTGTCATTATAGGGAGCAGGTGCTCCAAAGACAGTCCTGTTGTAGGTGTCAGAAAGGTATCCAGGTGGAGGCAGGGCCCGCACAGGCTGCAGAGCAGCGATGGTGAGTGCAGAATCCTAGGTTCAGTGCACAGGTCCATGAACCCCCAGTTGTGTCTGCATGGAGCATTAGGTCTTGGGGTGGCTAAGAGGGCACAGATGTGGAAGGTGGTTCCTCTAAGTGCTGAGATGTAGCCACACAGGTGTCTCATGGCCACCTGATGCTATGTGAGCCACACGGGTGTCGCATGGCCACCCAATTCTAGCAGGCGTCTCGTTCCATGCTGCTCTTCCTTGGCCCTTCTCTGACTTGTCTTTCCCCAGGGTCTCTGAGTCACTTGCCTCTTCCTTCAGGCCTGGGGTCTCTATAACATGGCTAGGAGAGTCACCTTCCTTCTCTTGGGTAATCTTGGTAAGTCACTTAAAGCCGTTTGTTGTTCATGTGTGCAGTGTGATGTGTATGCATGTGTGTGCACATACAGACATAGCACTGGTGCATAAAATGCTTGCAATGAAAGCACTGAGGTGCAGCCTTGGGCATTTTCTTTCTTTCTTTTTTACTTTTATTTTGAGACAAGGTCTCACTCTGTAGCCCAGGCTAGCCTTGACCTTTTAAGTGTATTTCTATTTCATGTGTGCAGGTGGTTAGCCTGCATGTCTGTGTGCACTGTATTCATACCAGGTGCCCAGAGAGGCCATAAGAAAGCTTTGAATTCCCTGAACTGTAGGAACAGATGGTTGTCAACCACCAAGTGGGTGCTGGGAATTAAAGCTTGGTCCTCTGCAAAAGCCGTGAATCCAGAGGAGCTGGGGTTCCAAGCCTGCGCCCTCAGAGTTGACTCCTGTGAGTGACATGAACAGTGGATGTGCCTCTCCTGGGAATCCCTGCGCCTGCTCAGAACGCAGAATGATGCCTCCAGAATCCAAAGGCTCTGGTTGGCTGTAGAGATGAGGAGGAGGGGTCAGCTAGCCACGGTTAGGGCCTAAAGCCAGACCCTGGAACTGAGGCAGGCTGCCTCTCGGATCCCTGCTGCCCCTGCACCCCAGGGAAGGGCATAGGGCAGGCTGGAGTGAGTATCACCCATGCTCAGAAGCAAGCACCACAGAAGGGCGGACCCTCCTGTTCCCATGGTGGCTTCTACGGCCCCAGGCTTTCCGGGTTTTTGTGGAGCTCAATCCTTATTGTACATCAAAATGGCCAAGAGTCTGGAGTCTCAGGAGGCGGGAAGTGCAGTGAGGATGGTACTCCAAGCGTGCCACAGCATGCGTGGTTTCCTGGTACTTGTCCTGGGTGGCTTTGTGTTTCTACAAACCTATCCCTCCATTTCAAACAAGGTCTCACCATGGAATCAGGCTAGCCTTTAACTTACAGCAATGCACCTGCCTCAGTCTACTGGTTTATATGTGTGAGCTCTGAACCCCAGTTGCCAGCCCATTTCTGTGTCCTCATCTCTGTTACTGTGTCCTCAATGGACCCCATACCCTCAATCTGCCCTGGTCTGAGGTTGTCCCATGCGCGCTGCGTTGAGGTGGAGGCTCAGCCAGCACAGTAGTGCAGACCTGTCATCACAGCTACTCAGGGAGCCAAGGCACCGGAGGACGATGATGCCAACATCAGACTAAACTCACTACAGAGTGAGATAAAGGACAGCCGGGGCAACTTAGTGACAGCTGGGGAGGGGGCAGGAAGGTGGCTCAGCGCGCAATGGCACTTGCTGCCAAGCCCAATGACCTGAGTTTGATCTGAAGGTCACACATGGCAGAAAGTGGGAGCTGACTCCCAGAAGCTGTCCTCTGACCTCTGTGTGTGTTGCACGCAACCGCATGTAAGTAAGCACATGCACAAAATAAAAGTAGAAATACATACTGCGTGACAAAGCCTTCTCCTGGCAATCTACAACAACACACATGTACTCACCCAAGATAGGGAAGCACACCAAATATGGATAGCATCACCAAGTCCAGCTTGGTGAACCAGTGAACTTATTGGGGTTAATTACAGGAACAGAAAGGGCTCAAAGTCAGCTGCATCACCAAGCCCACCACAGCATGGGTGACAGATCATACTGCACACCCTGCAGGCTGGAGAGTGTCCCTTCTAAGTGACCCTGGTCTAGACCTTCCTCACAGCTCAGCTGCTGTAACCTCAGCATCTCCTCTGCAGCCGCTCACTACTCTCAGAAGGGCTGTTCTTCCGTGGCAGGGAGGGGCCTGGTGCATCTGCTCAGTTTCAGGGACTTCCTGATGCCATTTGGAGTTTTTTTACCTTCTTGCTTAAGGAGCCTCCCGGTAGGGTGGATTGTTTCGATCTTGGAGGACCCTGTGTACAGGAACAAATTCCCAGGCAGAATCGCGCCTGAGGAGAGATGAAATCCTTTCATAGCCGCGGAGAGAGGGTCCTGCCTGTTGGAAAACCCTGATGGTTGAGGTTGCAGACCGCCATGTCTGCACAGCTCTCCTGAGCTCAGGGCAGACCTGAAGACTCGCTTTCTCAGCGGAGGCCTCCTTGTCTCTGCCTGGTCTCATCAGGAGAGTGTCTCTATGCACAGTTGCTTAACCCTATCATGGACTATAACCTTTAACGCGGTTCCCGGCTAACACTCTCCCCGCGGCTGACCATGAGATAATTAGGTGCTTGTGGCTCAATGGATACAGTGCTTGTAACCTAGCATTCACAGAGCCCTGGATGCAACCCCTAGCATTCCATAAATGAGATGGAGCCTGATGGCGCCTATCTGTAATTCTGACACTTGGGGGATGAGATGGGAGGATCACAAGATCACAGTCGTCCTTAGCTGATGGTGAGTCCTGAGGTTAACTGTGGTATTCAAGATCTTATCTCAAAGTTTGAAGCTGCTCTGGCCACCCCAAGGATGGTGAGCACAGCACCAGCTGGCCTTGCTCTTCTCCCTCGTCCCCTCTGCCTTGCTAAAATCATTAGATTACACCCTAAAACTAGCCCCCAAAGTCTATCCCCTTATTTGACCATTTCCCCTCCCGAGGCTGACTGTCAAGGTACAGCTCTCAAAATATTGACATCCAGACACCAAAAGCTCCCTTTGGCTCAGCTAATAAGCACATCCAATTAAAATTAAGCACCTCATCCTTACATGGGGTTGTAGGCACTACTTTTTTACTCTATTTTATTGGGGTTCTGTTGGCATAAGGTTATTGTGTATAAACTCTGCTCCCCAGTTGTCCCCCTGATATGCCCTTAAAGCAGCTTACAGCCAATCACTGAGCAGGGGAGAGAATAGGGCTGGACTATTGTATGCTGGTAGAAACTTAGATCATTTTGTTTGACATTTATTTAATGTATTATACATGTACAACTTATTTGAAAAGGTGAAAAATAACTGTTATAACTTGTTCAGGATGGTAGGAGATAGAAATTGGTAGTTGATCATTTATAAATCTTACTAGATACTAAATTACTTAATTATAGAATAAGCTTTATTTAGTTTTTGTATATGTTTTCAAAGGACTAGACAGATGATGGATAGAATAGATAGATAGATGGTCTTCAAACGCTTCAGAGATCCACAGAAAATGGCATTTAATAATAAAGGGCTTTTATGACAGAGAGACACATCCGTTCCTGGCAGCACCTCCAGTCTAATTATGTGGGCATCAAGGAACGCTAGTGGCAGATAGCCACTGGACTGAGGAACTGTGTTCATCTCTACTGCTGATGACAGAATGACCGTCCACTATGATCAAGCCTGATACTGAGAAACTGGCTGCCCAGCCTAGCAGACTCTTCAGGATTCCTGCTTCAGAGCAGTCTGGGCGATGCTTTGAGCTGGCTGAAGCCAGGATGCACCTACGATGGAGAGAAACTTGTGACAGTGCAGAAGCAGTCTGTCAGATGCCTTGGACCACCTGCCTGAAGACTGGATGCCCCACCCATGGAGAGGAACTTGTGACTGTCCAGACAGTCAGCTCTCTGTCCTGTCAATACTTTTGGAAGTTGCTTGCCTGCACTTCCTTCATATTAGATAGTTTTTCCTTCTGGGGTCTCTGATAGGGCTGAAGACTAGATAGTCACAGTATTAATATAAGTTTAGTTTAAAAAAAAACTTTAGACATTAGGATAAGAATCAGTAGCATAGGATAGTGGAATAATTTCTTAAAAATTGTTAACTACAAATGGACTGGTCCTTGCAAATATTGACTTAATGGATAATTCTTATTTTGTTGTGGATAGCTTATTTTATTAAATAGAAAGGGGGAGATGAAAGAGATAAACTTGTTTTTGTTATGATCCCAGTGTGGGATGGGAACGGTCTCGTGAGAGAACAGGTGAGGTTAATCCACTAGAAGACAAACCACCTCATGTGGGAGCTTGATTGTTGCCAGCTGAAAAGATCCCATGAGCAGACTCTGGGAGGAGATATATAAATGAGCCCAGAACTGGAGGCAGGGGCGTTTTGGAGACTTGGGATAGTTTTGGCTGTTTGTCGCTGCACTTCGACACGTTCCCTAGAGAACCGCTCGAGGGAAGACTTCGGGGCTTGGCTCCTGCTGAGGTTCTGGGTTCTGGTTATTCCAGGTTCCAGCAGAAGAAATCCTGCTGATTATGCCAGGAGAATTGTTCCTCGGAACTGATATCCTTACAGATTTGTTATTCTTTAATCCTCTTTTCCTATTGTTTTGGTTAGTCGGGTTATAAGAGATGTACGCTCGGTTAATACAATCATAATAAATAAAATATATTTGTTAAGAAAATTGAGCCTACACTGGACTTCCTGCCAGCCAGGGGAGGAGGAGTTAGAAGAGGAAGTCTGCATTCAGCCACAGGCAGAGATGCAGAGAGATGAAGAAGATTCAGTTGGAGCAAAGAAGGAACTAGAAAGCAAGTAACGTGGGCATTGTGGCAAAGATGGAGTTAGGATAACACAGAGGGCTAAGAACAGACTTACACTGCTCAGGATTGTGTTGTGGAGCTTCCTTTTAAACAAATATAAAAGTCTCAATTATTTGAATGATAGCAGGGTTAAGAGAAAAAAAAAACACATATAAAAATAACTTTAGGGCTGGACAGATGGCTCAGAAGTTAAGAACACTGACCGCTCTTCCAAAGGTCAGGAGTTCAATTCCCAGCAACCACATGGTGGTTCTCAACCATCTATAACATGATCTGGTGCCCTCTTCTGGCAGGCAGGTGTACATGCAGATAATAATAAATAAATCTAAAAATAATAATAATAATAACAAATGGCACCCAATGTGGGGCAGAAAATTGTAGAAAATAAAATTACAGAACAGTTTCTTAGTTCTGAGAGAGAGAGAGAGAGAGAGAGAGAGAGAGAGAGAGAGAGAGAGAGAGAGAGAGAGAAACCACACTTTCTAAGACAGGCGCTCATACCTTCCTGATTAAACAGACACACACACCCCTCCACAGAGCAGTGAAGCCTCCAGCCAGCTGCAGAAAAAAAAAAAAAAACTTATACATACACAGAGGCCTCTCTTTTGGCCCTTGCTAAGAAAGGAAAAAAATGGCTATTTAACACAAGCAAGCTTCTAGAGCCAGACTTCGCTAACCAAGGTGGGAAGCTAAGTCCCTTTCAGAAGAGGTTCTTGCACAAATCCTGCAGGCCAGAGGAGCAAACACTTGTGGACCCAATAACTTCCCAGAGTAGGGGAGAGGTCGGGATCCAGTGAGGGAGGGGGAAAAAGAGCCTGTCCCTGGAAACAGGAGCCAAAGACAGACTGAAAAGACAGAAGATGCAGTGACAGGGCACTTCTGGATTCCATCTGAGTTTGTGCCTCTTAGTTTACAAATAAAATTTTCACTGACAGTTAGTTTGTTTGTCCTTTCAGGGTGAGAACAGGATAAGAAAGAGCTGAAGAAAGAAGCTGAGAAATTAGATGCTACATAAAGGCCATAGAACAGAGGTTGGAGGAATCTTTGAACTAAAATAGGGAACCTTCAGAGAAATCCAACCTGGGACTTAGAGTAACACCAAAAGAGGTAGATCCAGATGAGGAAGACGCACAAAGGCCGGAAGAAGCTGCAGAATAGCAGCTCGGCCAGATGCTGGCCAGAAAGGCCTCAGCCTTAGGCCGCCATGTCAGACAGGGTACTGTGTGTGCACCTTCAAGGCTCAGTTACTGCATGAAGGTCGATATGCTGAAGCAGGAGCACAGATGCTGCTTGGTGTTGCCTTGGAACAAGGTCACACCGTGGCTTGTGTGCTCCACTTTGCAGAGATCAGAGAGCTGAGATCCATGCACCGTGCCATAGGTTCATGTACAGAATTCCAACGGGCCTTGCCTTAGATTCTGGAAAGCAGGATCCTAGGGTTACACGTTTGTTAGAGATGGGGACTGTCTTGGAGACGCCTTTGTAAACTGGGGCTGATGGTGCTTCAGCGTGTGTATCCATTGGAATACAACTATTTTTTAGTCATTATGACATTAAACCTGTCACAAATATAACATACCATTCTTCTTCTTCTTCTTCTTCTTCTTCTTCTTCTTCTTCTTCTTCTTCTTCTTCTTCTTCTTCTTTTAAGACAGAGTTTCTTTGTGTAGCTTTGGCTGTCCTGGACTCATTTTGTAGACCAGGCTGGCCTAGGACTCAGAGATCCACCTGCCTCTGCCTTCCGAGTGCTGGGATTATAGGTGTACTCCACCATACCCAGCTAATATATAATTCTATAGGTCAAACAATTACTAAAAGATCCAAAAATAATTTTTAAAAGATGGCCAGAAAACTAAAGGGGAATATAATATCTCACCAAAATAGATCAAATAATGACTTATTGGTTTTAAATTTTTTATTTTTTAATAACTTATTTCATTTGCATTTGTGTTTTGCCTACATGGATATCTGTGAGAGGGTGTCAGATCCTCTGGAACTGAAGTTACAGGCAGTTGTGAGCCACCACATGAGTGCTGGGAACTCAGCAGCCAGTGCTCTTAACCTCTGAGCCATCTCTGCAGCCCCAATATTAACATTTTTAAATGAGACAAGTACACTGATGAGACACACTGGATTTTAGAAAGGACTGCTGAGTTAAATCAGCATATGAAGGTCCTAGTTCCAAAATGGAGGACAGGAAATGAGTTGCGTTGGGGAGGAGAATGTGCTCATGTCTCAACAGGAAACAGCTATGTATTCCATCCAAACTGACGGAAATCAGATTTGATGGGGGAGACATCCTGAAGATCTTGGCTACAGACAGAAGGAAATAAATCAAGACCCAACAGGACAGGTAACATAATTTGCTGCTCCCTCCACATGAGAACAGCTCTGAGACTGACTAAGACATAAAAATATCTCCAGCCAGGACTTCAGCTCTGCACAGCCAGAAAATATTTGGCTACAAATCCCCCAGGACTTAACATGCTGTTCTTTAAATGGCATAGATAAAAATCATCTTTAGCTGGAAAGATGGCTCAGAGGTTAACAATACTGGGTACTCTTCCAAAGGTCCTGAGTTCAATTCCCAGCAACCACATGGTGGCTTACAACCATCTATAATGTGATCTGATGCCCTCTTCTGGCCTGTAAGTGTGCTTGCAGATAGAAGACTGTATACATAATAAATAAGTCTAAAAGAGAAAAGAAAAAAATTCATATCTTAGGCAGTATACACCTTTAATCCCAGCACTCAGGAGGCAGAAGCAGAGGCAGGTGGATCGCTGTGAGTTCGAGACCAGCCTGGTCTGCAAAGTGAGTCCAGGACAGCCAAGGCTACACAGAGAAACCCTGTCTCAGAAAGAAAAAAAGCTAGAAACAAACAATTCAGGTAAGATAGATAGATGGTCTTCAAAACCTCAAAGATCTACAGAATATGGCATTTAAAGATTCTAATAACTTAGGGCTTTATTTTAATTTTATTTTTTACACTGAGACAGGTGCTCCTGGCAGCACCCCTGTTCTCCTTCAAAGAGCATCAAAGGCGTCATATGTGGCAAGCCAGCCACTGGGTGAGAAAATGGCCTTGTGTAATTACAGACAGAATACTGTCCAAAGAAGACAAACTGGATGCAGGAGAATTGGCTGCTTTGCAAGGACAAGGTACACAAGTCCTTTTAATTCCTGCCACACAGAAAAGTCTGTCAAATATACTGGGCCCAAAGGCTGAAGATGATGCTTCAATGTTATAGAAGAATTTTGAGGACTGTCTAAGCAGCCAAATAACTCTTCCTATACTTTTGGAAGCTGCTTGACTGCACTTCTTGCATATTTAGGTAATATTTATTCCTTCTTAAGTCTCTGATTGGGTTGAAGACTAGATAGTTATAGTCTCACAATTAAACTTAAATTGTCTAGGATAATAGAAATTTATAGTAAAATACTTTATCCAAAGACACCAAATATGTCTTATCTAATAATTTTCATAATTGTTACATTACATATAGCTTGTTATCGTAAGAACCTTTTTATTAGGCTAAAAGGGGAAGATGCTAGCATAAGGTTATTGTGTATAAACTCTGCTCCTCAATTATCCTCCTGATATGTCAATAAAGGAACCTATAGCCAGGATAGATAATAGGGATAGACTTCCTGCCAGTCAACAGAGGAGTTAGAAGAGGAAGAAGGGGATTCAGCCATAGGCAAAGAAGAGTCAGGTAGAGCAAAGAAAGAACTAAAAAGCAAGTAACGTGGGGATTGTGGCCAAGATGGAGTCAGGATAACAGAGGGTTAAGAACAGATGTATACCACTCAGGATTGTGTTGTGAAGCTTATTTTTAAACAAATATAAGAGAGTCACAACTATGTGTATGATAGCCAGGTTAAAAAAAGAAACAAGCTGGGCGTGGTGGCGCATGCCTATAATCCCAGCACTCGGGAGGCAGAGACAGGTGGATCGCTGTGAGTTCGAGGCCAACCTGGTCTACAAAGCAGGTCCAGGACAGCTAAGGCTACACAGAGAAACCCCGTCTCAAAAAAAAAAGAAAGAAAGAAAAAAGAAAAAGAAACAAACACTGTTATGTAGAAATAATTTTAACAGGGCTCCTTATGCCTCTACCTCCCTTCCAACCCCCTGACCTCAGGTAGGAGAGAAAAGTTAGAAGGCACAGGGGACATAGACCTCTTTAGACTTAATTCTGGCTCATTAGCATTGTCAGTTTCTTTGGGAAAATACCAATCTCGGGCACCAGGGTATCTAGCAGCCCAGCAACAGCAAATGCAACAGGATGAGCAAGCAGCATTCTTCCTCCATCATCTCCTCCAAGCCCCTCCCTCTCTCTGGGCTCTGACATTTATACCTTCTCTGAGTCCTCAGAATTAAACTAACTGCAGCTGGCAAAGACCACACCCCTCTCCAAGGTGCATGAGGGAATTATCAGCGGTGGACAAACAAAGAGCAACTCTAAATCCCACACTTGGGATTAGAACAAAAACCTGTTTACATAACATAACTGAGTTTTTTTATAAAGATTTATTTATTATTATGTATACAGTGCTCTGCTTGCATATACTCCTGCAAGCCAGAAGAGGGTGCCATATCACATAACAGATGGTTATGAGCCACCATGTGGTTGCTGGGAATTGAACTCAGGACCTTTGGAAGAGCAGGTGGCGCTCTAACCACTGAGCCATCTCTCCAGCCCCACATAACTGAGTTTTTAAAGAAACCAAACTTCCACTACATGGAGTGTCCGCTTTTACTTTCATAAACCATCATTTTCCTACATGCCATGCATCTCCTCTGTATCCAGAGTCCTTTTTCCTCAGGCACAAATATCACTTCCCTCTCCTTTATCTGTTTCCTCTCCTTCCTCTGCTCCTGTCTTTGTCCCTTGTCCCTGCCCTCTGTTCCTCTGTCCCTCAGTGGCAAGTAAATCCCATTTATTCTGAGGACTAGGTCTTAGGATCCTGAGCCAAAATGGGTCCCTACAGACTTTAAGAAAAAAGAGAGCAAAATGCAGTCATGGCCTTTGCTGGAAGTGGCCTATACACACAGCTTCTGGGGGGCTCCCCAGAAACCTCCATGGGGTTCAGATAAGCTCCTGTGTCGACTGCAAGATGCTGTGCACATACGCCACAGCGATAGATGCCTTTTAAGATACTTGAAGGCCACATCCATGCTGCTACGTGGGCATCCTACTAAAATCTCAAATAGATTCCAAGCAGGCTTTGAAAAGAAAAACCCCAAGCTAACTGGGCTGGAAAGCTGTCCCCTGAGTAGAAGCACTAGCTGCTTGGGCAGAGGACCTGGGCTGAACTCCCAGTATCCACATGGAGGCTCAAAACCACCTATAACTCCAGGCCATGGTATTGAGCTAGCATCCTCTCCCAACTCCATGGGCAATGCATGCATGTGGTGCAGACATACATGCAGGCAAAACACCACTACACAGAAGTCTAAAATAAAACTGTAAGTGCCGAGCAGACCCTCAGTGAGTAGCCCAGGCTGGCCTCCGGTTTAGTCCTTATACCTCGGCCTCCCAAGGGCCAGTACGGCCAGAAGAGGCCACCTGTTTCTAAAATCTCAAGTGCGGGATTGGAATGGTCTCGTAAGAGAACAGGTAGGTTAATCCACTAGAAAACCGACCACCTCATGCAGGAGCTTAATTGTTGCCAGCTGAAAAGATCCCATGAACAGACTCTGGGAGGAGATATATAAATGAGCCAGAACTGGAGGTGGGGCTTTTTGGAGACTTGGGATAGTTTTGGCTGTTCATCGCTGCACTTCAAAGACTCTCTTAGAGAGAACAGCTCAAGGGAAGGCTTCAGGGCTCCGGCTCCTGCTGAGGTTCCGGGTTCTGGTTACTCCAGGTTCCAGCAGAAGAAAATCCTGCTGATTGTGCCAGGAGAATCGTTCCTTGGAACTGATATCCTTACAGTTTTGTTATTGTGTCTATTAATCCTCATTTCCTATTGTTGTGGTTAGTTGGGTTGTAAGTGATGTATGCTTGGTCACTAAGTTGTTAAAAATATATACTGGTTAAGAAAATTGAGCCTACACACGTGGGTTTCTCTAATCGTGACTTTAAAATGTCAACTTACCACCACCTCACCTCACCTGAGAAGCCTGTGGCCTGGTGAGTCTGTTTTTAGTCACGGTTGTACTGTATAACCCAGGCTGACCTTGAACTTGAAGACCCTCCTGCCTTTACCTCCCAAGTGCTAAAATTAATGATGTGCACCACCACACACAGAAATTTTTATTTTTAATTACATGTGTACACAACCTTGTGGCCGTCCTAAGAGGGTGTCAGGTCCCTTGCAGCTGGTACACCAGGTAGTTGTGAGCTGCCCTGTGGGTCTTGAGAGCCAGTGCTCTTAACACTGAGCCACCTTTCCAGCCCCCAGAACAGACTATTAAAGAGGAATTGTCTACATCAGTGTGAAAGAGGACATGTCTGTGGGGCATTTTACTGATTGATGGTTGTCCCACTCCCTGTGGGCAGCACATTCCCTATGCAGAACCCCAAATTGTGTAAATGTGAAGAAAAGTAGCCCAGGAGGAACAAGCGGGCAGCACGAGGCCCATCTTTCCGGATTTTGACTGTAGCAGGAGTTCCTGCTTTGACCCCCCCCAACCTACTCTGCCTATTCCCCCAGGATGCCAAGACCCAGTGACACAGTGGGAAATTCTAGTGTTCCTTGTCCCCACCACCACGGGAGCTCACTACGTGTCCAGCAGGGTCAGTCAGAAAGTTCACACACAGCTGGAGAGGGAGACAGAATCATGGATACATGTGTGTGCACACATACACAACACACACCCTCTGAAGCGAGATCTGGGGCTGAGGGACACAGTACTGCAGGTCACTTCCTACCCCCGACCCGCGTTTATCCCCTCCCTACCCCCAGACAGGGTTTCTCTGTGTAACCCCAGCTGTCCTGGACTGACTTTGTAGACCAGGCTGGCCTTGAACTCACAGAGATGCACCCGCCTCTGCCTCCCAAGTGCTGGGATTACAGGAGTGCACCACCACACCTGGCACTGCAGGTCACATTTTCAGTCCTGAACCCCTGGACAGAGCAGACCTGAGCCCATGGAAGGATCCACATGCAGAAGGCCTGTCCCCAAATGCAGGTAAAATAGGCAAAGAAGGCAACCCTAGCTCGTGTGACAGGCTGCATATGCACTCACAGCATATGTCGGCCATACCCCAACAGCTTTCTGGCTTTCAGTTTTATTTCTTTGCTCTGTGAGTCATAACTGAAGGTGACTCTAAACACACTACATGGCTGAACCCAGCCTTGAACTCCTGACCCTCCTGACAGGACCACAGACCTGCTCCACAGCAGCAGCTACCCAAAACATTTTCTAAAAAGGCTGATGACCAGAGAGGGCCATCCCCTGTCTAAGCACAGCAAAGCACACGTCCAACATTTGGTGTATTGAGACCAAGTTCTCCTGGGCAGCTCAGGCTGGCCTGGCAGGCAGAGGCAACACAATGTCCCTAACTTTCCTGTCCCCTGCCCTCCCAAAGCCTCATGTACGCTAGGCCAGCACTCACACACATCCTGGGCCCCTTGTAGCTCTGAACCCTTGCTAATGACTGACTCTTTTTTTTTGCTGGCTCCTCAGTGACATTAAGAATTAGAGCTGGGGGGGCTGGAGAGATGGCTCAGCAGTTAAGAGCACTGTCAGCTCTTCCAGAGGTCCTGAGTTCAATTCCCAGCAACCATGTGGTGGCTCACAACCATCTATGATGTGATCTGATGCCCTCTTCTGGCCTGCAGGTGCACATGCAGGCAGAGCATTGTATACATAATAATAAAGAAATAAATCTTTAAAAAAGAATTAGAGCTGGGGTAGGGGCTAGAGAGATGGCTTAGTGGTTAAGAGCACTGCCTGCTCTTCCAAAGGACCCCGGTTCGATTCCCAGCACCCACATGGTGGCTCACAACTGTCTGTAACTCCAAGATCTGACACCCCCACACCAACGTACACAAATTAAAATTAAATAAATATAAAATAAAATTAGAGCTGGGGGAACTGAAGAGGCAGCTCAGTAGTTAAGAGTAGTGGCTGCTCTTCCAGAGTACCAGGGTACCAGAGTACCAGCACTAACATGGCGGCTCATAACTATAACTATAGTCCCATGGGCTCTGATGCCCTCTTCTGATGTGCAGATGTACATGTGGACAAAATGCCCATATATATAAAGTACATGAGGTAGCACACACCTTTAATCCCAGCACACAGGAAGCAGAGGTAGGCGGATCTCTGAGTTCAAGTCCAGCCTGGTCTACAGAGTGTGCTCCGGGACAATCATAACTATATCGAGTAAGCCTGTCTTTAAAAACTAAAAGAAAAAGAAAAAGAAAAAAATTGAACTGAGAACTAAGTGTCTGGCCCACAATTAGCCCTCAGGTAGCACTTGAAGCAGGAGGATTGCCGGTTTGAAGCCACCCCTGTTCAAACAGCAGTCCAGAGGGAAGAGACTGGCGGCATGGCCCTCGATGCCCGAGAAATCCAAGGGGTCTCCAGCTCACAGCTTCGGAGGGTGGTTTCTAGGCAACAAGCCTTGCTGTGGCTCAGCTTTAAGTGGGCGTGGCTTACAGGTGAGCGGGCTTCCAGAGCGGGACTGTTCCTCCTCAGTGGGGCTTCCAGGTGGATGTGGCTCCAGACAGGTGGGCAGCCTTCTGGGGGAGGAGGGCAGGGCTTCCCTGGCATCGGCGGAGTTTGGGGACCTGAAGGAGGCTGCCCAGCACCCTACAACACAGACCACTGCCCCAAGTGTCAGCAGAGCCAAGGTCGAGAGGTCCTGCCCCAGGAATACCGTAGGTGCTTAATGGGTGTTGACTGAGTGAAGGAACAGCTGGTGAGGCTCCGTCCAGCAGGGTGACAGGCCATCCCAGCATCCTCCCGCATGGGGCTGGACAGTGGAGGGACTTCCCGATTTGCCGCGCGCAGATCTGCTTTGCGCTGCCTGAGGCTCATGGAAGAGAAAGGGCAGCCACGAGGTGCGCGGAGAAGGGTAAGGAACGGGCCAGCCCCGGGGACACGAGAGAAGCACGCACGCGCACACTCCCCTACCCGACCCCCACCCCGGAGCGCTTCAGCCCTGCTTCCCGCGTCATCTGAGATGGTCTTCCAAGAGCACAGTAGGGACCACGGGCTCCTGCAACGCTCCAGGGTGCCGGCCTGTAGACAGCCGCAGGGTCACCACCACACATACAGCAGCCTCCAACCAAACACAATCCCCACTCTCCCTGAGATGACGAAGCTGGCTTCAACTGGGAAACCCCCCTGCCTCAGCCAAGCAAGAGCAGGACCACCGCTACCAATGCCTGGCCGGATCTCTCTCTCAAGTTCCTCCTTGCGTCAGAAAATGAGACACAGACAAAATAGAGTGTTCTAGAGAACCTTCTGCTCTTCGGCTTGTTTTCCTCCCACCACGGGGAGCTCACTACTCATCCGGTAGCACCATGTATCCTAAGCAGGCACGCACACACATGCACACACGTACACACACACACACACACACACACATGCCCTCACGCGCGAGCACATTACATCCTCTGAAGCTTGAGCTGGGGACACAGTCCCCAGGGACCCTGGGCCACTGAGACACCCTGACGGCTCATGGTCATGTCGTCAGTCCTCAGCCTCGGGCCTGGATGTCCTGCGGCCTCAGCTCCCGCTCACCCTCAGCCAAGAAGACTAGCAGAGCGCGCTGTAGAAGGTGTACCCCCAATCGACGACGCCGTGGGGTTGGCCAGTGGGCGACCACTCCATAATAGTGGCCCTGTTTCTGGTTGGTCAGTGTCTGGATCCCTGGACAGAACAGAGGTGACATCACAGGAGAGCCTCCACCACACCCCGCCCGCCACAACAAAGGGCACGGACTGTGCATGTGCACGTGCGCATGCATCAGGCACACACTTGGCGCTCAGTAACTGCTCCCATGGAAATGAATACATAAATGAACAACGAACAAAAGGAAGCAGTGAGGGCATTCGGAGCCCAGAGGCCTTTTACTCAACCTCAGCTGTACAAGCCAGACCCCTACCTAAAGCATCCAACAGACAAGCCTCCCGCGTGTACGCCTCCACGGCCACTACGTGCTGGAAGCAGTGCAGGGAGATGACGCCGCGGCCGCTGTGCCAGATG
The DNA here is from genome assembly GCA_907169655.1 of Acomys percivali. NCBI lineage: Eukaryota > Metazoa > Chordata > Mammalia > Rodentia > Muridae > Acomys > Acomys percivali. The sequence goes on along the minus strand of OU015752.1, from coordinate 902,230 downwards.
TCTAAGATCTGACGGACCTTGGGGCAGGCCTGGGAAGGGAAATCCGAGCTTGGGTCCTAAGCCACCTTCCGTCCCCGACTGAAGGCTAGCTGACCCACCGAACCGTCTCCTTCCGCCCTGACTGAAGGCTAGCTGACCCGCTCAACCCATCTCCTTGTGCCTCACCTGTTTCCCTGGCAGATCACGGTAGCTAAGCGCTTCCCAGAGGTGGGCATCTGGCCGAGCACGGGTCCCCTTGCCCACGTAGAAGATAGCTCCCACGAAACACTGCAGACTCTCGGCCAGCGTGAGGGAGGAGGCTCTGGCGGGCAGGCCTTGTGTCAGCCTAGGGTACAGAGGGTAGGGCATCTGCTGCCAACCTCCATTGACCTGAGTTCCGTCCAACCCCCACAGGTTGTCCTCTGATGGCCACATGAGCACCATAATGCACGTGTGTTGCCATGCACATGCAGACACATGCGCAGAAAATAAAATGTGTTTTAAAAGGGGAGGCGGGAGATGGCTCAGAAGGGAAAGCGGCCACTGTCCCCGCAGCTGTGGGGCCATTTGTTATAGGATATTTGATCATGTTGTTTAAAAAGCACACACACTTGTTCCTAGTTGTGGTGTGGCTCAGCCCTAGCACACAGGTTGAATCCAAGAGCCTTCTGCTTGACTTAAAATCAACCACAGGGCAAGAGGCAGAGCAAGCAACCAGTTGATGGGGAGTAAACAGGAAAAAAACACAGAGTAAGAGGCTGTCAGGAGGATGGATAGAGAGACGCACAGGAAATGGAAGTGAGGGACATTCAGTTTGAGGGTTTTTTGCCTTTTGTTTTGTTTGTTTGTTTGAGCCGGCATAGAAAAGCCTTCCTTCTGGGACATGAGCTGAGGAGGAAGGTCAGCTGGGCGCTCTCTCTACCTCTCTGAGCTAGCAGGCTTTCACCCCCATCATCTGGCTCCCGAGTATTGGTAAAATCCAACCATTGAGATTTGGTTAGAAACAACAGGCACTTTAACCAACATCCAGGGCACCCAATTTTACAAGCCATGAAAGTTTACTCACAGCCGGATGACCCCATTTCTAAGGAAGCCAAGAAACAGAGAGGGAAGGCTAGCCCTTCCTGGGGACACAGAGCAAATCAAAAACAAATCCCCAGTCTGTTGGGGATTTTGCTGTTTACTTGCTTTGAGGATTTGATACAGAATCTCCCTGTTATAACCCCCCAGCCCAGGGTGGGGGTGCCCCAGTGGGTCTGCTCATTCTTAGGCAGAGACCATCAGTACCCGGCAGCACCTCCCTCACCCATCCAGGGCAGCCCTTGCGGGCCAGGCTTTTGCTCTGCCCCGAGCCATGTTCTAATGCCAAGCCCAGCTTTTCTGACACCATCATACCTGGGGTCCAGAAGAAGATATGTAAAACTGGACTTTGTCACGCCTTCCCGCCAACTCCTCCTGGGATCTGGACGATCAAAGTACTGAGCCAGGGCGGCCTCATCCTCCTGGCAGTCGGGGACATGGCCCGTCCTCAGGGCCTCCGACAGTTCTGGGCTGTGTCCTGCGATAGCTATGGAGGAGAAACTGAGTCAGAGCCGAGGCGGAAGGCTGGTGAGGGTGGTGGGTCCTACAGCCAGGACCACAGGATTCCGGGAGTGTAGCCAGACTCCAAATACCACCCTGGGACTCACCCGGGCTAGCCTGGGCTTCCTGCAGCCTCCGCAGGTAGTGTCCTCGGGTGAAAGGTGTGACAGGGCCAGGGCTGTGGCCCAGCGCTCGCAGGGCCTGGAGCAGCTGCAGGTCGGACATGGGGGCCACCGGGCCGTGGGTGTGCCAGGGCCCCAGGGCCCCATCACCCTCTGTGGTTAACTTCAGGGCCTGCAGCTGGCAACTTGGTGCCTCCTCCCCATCCGCCACAGGCCCCAGTGTCCCCACAGGGCCTTGGGGCTGTGGAAAGTCCTCCACCGCGGAGACAAACGAAGCATCACTGCTGCAGTCTGGGCTCCCCGAGGTCTCAGGGCTCCGGAGCTCTGCAGCCTTGTCCACTGCAGCCACTGATGGTTCAGGTCTGCGCACACACTGCTCTGAGTCCTGCACCACACAGGGCTGCTGAGAGAATCCAGGGGACCCTGTGGAGACATGTCCTGGGCATGTGGTGGGTTCAAGGCCAGCCTGGTGTACATGAAAACTCTAAATATAGATAAACAGATATATAAACGCATAGCTAGATAAGTCAAAAGACAAATAGATAAAATAGATACGATTATATAGCGGTGATAGATGATTGACAGGTGACTGACACGAAAGCTATGTGATTGATGATAGACAGATGACGAAGAGTGATTGATATGAGAAATGATATATGGAACTGCTCTGCTCACCTGTGGACTTCTGGGTCTCCTCCCGCGTGTCCAGCTCCCGCAGGACGCGTGCGCACTTGTGGTGTCCCTGCTGCAGTGCCCAGTCCAGGGGCCGGAGTCCGTCCTGCGCAGACACCGTCAGCAGGAGGCGCCCACAGCCCGACCTCCCGCTCCCCTCTCCCTATGCTCCCGTGAGGAGTCTTAACCTGGTCTCGCAGCGTGGGGTCGCCCCCCTTGCTCAGCAGCAGCTCCAGGGCCCTGCGACAGCCCCACGCTGAGGCCACGTGCATGGGCGTCAGTGCCTCGGCAGACCTGGGACAGGGGGGAGCGAGAGGGGATTCCTTTCCCAGGCGGTCTCATAGCCCAGGCTAGCCTTTAAGTCCTGCTCCTCCTGCCTAAGCCCGGCCCCGTAATGAGATGATGGGTGCCCACTACCACGGTCAAGTTCTTGCAGGTGATGGGGAAAGTTGAGACTCTAACACTCCCTCATCCCCCTGCCTCACCCTCCTGAGTGCCGGAATGACAGGCGTGCGACACCTTGTCCCGACCTTGCGAGCAGACAGTTCCAGCTGCTAGACCTGATGCCCAGCTCCGCCGGGTCCCCCAAGTCACTCCCACCGCACCTGGGCCGCCCCTCACCGAGCATTGGGGTCCGCGCCCCGGCGCAGCAGCGTCCGAAGGCAACGCAGGGCGCGCGGGTGGCGCGCTCTGGCAGCCAGGTGCACCGCCGCCGCGCCATCGTCCAGCACTAGGTTGGGGTCCGCCCCGAGGCGCAGCAGCCCCTCTACAACCCTGCGGGAGGACAGGCATGGTAGAGCCCAGCCCTCCCCGCCGCCAGGGGAGGCCCCAGCCCGCGCCCCCTCACCGCGGCTCCTCCTCGCGCAGTGCAGCCAGCAGCTGCCGCGCCAGGCAGGAAGCATCCGACATGTCCCGGCCGAGTCACCGCCCTCCGCGGTTCAAATTCGCGCGGCGACCGTCTGCGCACGCGCGACCCCGCCCCTCGGCTTCTGGCCCCGCCCCGCCCTGGGTAGACAGGCTGGACCCACGCAGCTGATAGAGACCCGCTCAGGCACTTGGAAAGCTGAGTCAGTAGGATGCCTGCGAATTCCAGAGAAGCTCGGGATAAAGAGCGGAGCCTCAAAGAAAGA
>OU015752.1:873840-892416 GCA_907169655.1 Acomys percivali | reverse complement strand
CCCCCAGGGTCCCTGTCCCCCAGCCTCACCCTGGCCCTGAGGTCCCCAGGGTCCCTGTCCCCCAGCCTCACCCTGGCCCCGAGGTCCCCAGGGTCCCTGTCCCCCAGCCTCACCCAGGCACAGTCATTGTTCACTACGACCAAGGCGAACTCGTGGCTCTTGTCAATCTTGTGCTTTGTGCGCACAAACATCTCCACCATCTTCTGAGACACGTTCAGGGCATTCGTCCTAGAGCTGGGGGTGGGGGTGAAGGAGGGACAGCGGCAGGGGTGACACAGGGTGACATCCACTGGGCGCAGAGACTCAGGTGTCGCAGCTAGTCCTGGTTACCAACCCGACTACATGTGGAATTAACTAAGACCCAAGTGGCTGGGCGGGCACGCCCGTCAGGGACTGTTCTCGTGGCTGAGTCATGTCAAGTGTGAAGATCTGATCTTCTGAGGTGAGAAAATCCGCCTGAAATCTGGGCCACCCCTTGCTGCCTCGCTGGCCCTCTCACTAGAAAGTCCGTCCCCGCACTGGCTGGAGAGCAGCTACCTCAGGACTGCGGAGTACCTTGCAGACCAGCTGAGCCATCATCCCGCCCCAAGGACTGTGGGGGCGCCCACGGGGGCCACTCTGATGAACCCCGTCTGTGCCTACACTCATTCTGTCAGTTCTGCTCCTCTAGAGAACTCTAAGACACCAGGTTAGCCTCAAACTCACCGTGTAGTGTAGGCTAGCCTCAAACTGGCATCCAAAGTACCACACTGCCCAGATGGACCCTGAACTCCTGACTGCATCTCTACCTCCAGGTGCTGGGACGGCAGGTGTGTGCCACTGGCTCCTGAGGCTGGTCTGAGTGTGAGACTTGGTATTCCAGCTGCCAGGGGCACACAGAGCTCAGCAGCTTCCACCAGCCGGAAGGTGGTCTGTCCCACCAGCCTGAGGGGCCCCTGGGGTCAGCTGGCTCCTAAGCCTGTTACACATATGGACAGGAGCCTAGAAGGCCACAACCCTGAACTGTCAGTGTCCCAGACACCTGCATCCAATTGTGTGGAGCGAGGACCCTGTGCATTCTGAGCTGCCCGTGTCCAAGCCCAATGCTACGGTACCCATTGAAGGACTCCAGCTTTGGTATAGACATCTCCTCTGAAAGGTCCAAACAGATGATCTGAAACATAAACAAAAGACAGTGAGTACAGGACCAAACCAGACAGAGCTAGGACAGCCAGGGTGGGACCAGCCTGCAGCGCCCAAGAAAGGCTGGGGTCGTAGCTCAGGGCTGGGGCCCTGCCTAGAGTCTCCCAGGAAATGGTGAGTGACATATGTGGAGGTCCAGGTACCACAACATTTAAAAAAAAAAAAAAGAAAGAAAGAAAAAAATAGCCCAGGCGTGGTGGCGCACATCTTTAATCCCAGCACTTGGGAGGCAGAGGCAGGCAGATCGCTGTCAGTTTAAGGCCAGCCTGGTCTACAAAGTGAGTCTAGGACAGCCAAAGCTACACAGAGAAACCCTTTCTCAAAAAAACAAAACCAAGATAAACAAAAATAAAATAAAAAAATGATGATAGAAAAAACAATCTAAATTCAGTGATTGATGTTTAAGCCACCCAGTGTGTGGTGCCTGTGTAACCTGCAGGAAACTGAGGCAACATCTGGGAGACTCTCACAAGGCAGGAGTGACTGTCTGAGCACCCCACCCCTCCATCCCCACCCAAGACCCCTACTTACCACCTTCTCTGGACAGTTGACTCTTGGTGTTCGAATCTGGACCTCAGGTGCTGGTGCTGGTACCTGCCAGGGCTTGGGCCCGGCTCCCGAGACACTGACGGCCCCATCATCCACACTGGCTGCCTCACCCTCGCCCTCACTGCGGCTGCCCACATTGGCCTGAGCCCCCAGGGCCCGGTCCTCAGCCCCTTCGGGGTTGGAGCGAGTGTGAGGCCTGGGCTCAGACGTAGGCTCCTCTCCTTCCTCCTCCTCATCCTCTTCCTCCTCCTCCTCCTCCTCCTCGGTGGGGCTGTTGGCCTCTGCCACCTCCATGGCTCCGGGGTGGTGGGATGGAGACGGGACTGCGGAAGCCAGGATCCTGCCTGAAGAGTGTTTAAAGGTTGGGTTACTAGAAGAAACTGAGCACAGGAGTCTGAAGGCTACAGAGTGGCTCCCTTAAGACAGTGCAGGACCCACCCTCAGGGGAAGGAGGTAGCATCTTTCTCACTTTCTGTTTGTGACAGTTCAGTGTGGTCCAGGCTGGACTCTAACCTGTTATGTGGCTTAGGATGACCTGGTACCTCTGCATCCACCTCCTGCTGGCAGTGCAGCACCACACTGGTCTATGTGGTGCTGAGGATGGAGGCCCAGGGAGCCCCAGGCTAGCTCTCTACTCCCTGAACCACAAGTACCCTACCTACTGAGCCACAAGCACTCTACCAACTGAGCTGCAAGCACTTGACCCACTGAGTCACAAAAGCACTCTACCCACTGAACCGCAAGCACCTACCCACTGAGTCACAAGCACCCTACCCACTGAGCTACAAGCACTCTCCCTACTGAGCTACACGCACTCTACCCACTGAGCCGCAAGCACTTTACCTACTGAGCCACAAGCACTCTACCAACTGAGCTGCAAGCACTAGACCCACTGAGTCACAAGTACTCTACCTACTGAGCCGCAAGCACCCTACGCACTGAGCCACAAGCACTGTACCCACTGAAACGTGGCCCAGCGTTAGCTCTCCACTGCTAGCACCGAGCAGACAAACGCCGCTGCCCGGTCACCCGGCGCTGCAGAGGTCGGCCTGCGGCTGCCCACAACTCCTCTCGAGGCGGCGAGTTCGGTCACCCGAGGCTCCAGCGCGTGGGTCGCTGGGTCGTGCACGGGAGCGAGGCCAGGCCCCCGTGGGCACGTCCCGTCTCGGGACCTCACAGTCCCCAGCTCCTCCAGTGGGACGAACCTGGAGCTGCGGCAAGGCGGGTCGCAGTCAGCCCACGGTGACACGGAGCCCGCACCCGTCCACACCGCTGCAGGTCCCACCCCGCAGCCTGGGTACGGCAGCCAGTCAATCACACGGGTCTAGGCAGCCGCCATCTCCCTGACCGGAAGTGTGTGAGATCTGCCGAGACGCCTTCTGGGAAATGTAGTTCAGCGGCCTCGGGACACGGAAGCTGATAGGCTGAGGCGATCCTAGGCGTGCAGTTTAGAGGAAAACAAGCTGGAGTTTGGTTTAAGGGTGTGGGTGTGACCCCTGGGTTGAAGCAAGATTGGGCGGAGCTTGGAGTTCTGGCTTAATCACACTGTGGTTGACAAGGCTCCTGCTGTGATAGGGCAGGAGTCCGAGCTGGGCGGGACCAACTGATGATTGACGGGGTAGGACATGGCTTGGTCTTGCCAAGGGCCTCTCAGTTACTTATTTTACATATGTTGGCATGGGCTGGCGGTGCACACCTGTCATCCAAACACTCCAGAGGCCCGAAGACGAAGATCAGGCATGTAGGCAAGCCTGGGCTATGTCTAAAAACCAAAATGTAAGGAAAAAGTAAAAAGAAGCCGGCAGACAGACACACTGTACACAGCCTCATGCTGAGTCAACGCCTGAGCACAGTTGAAGAGAAATGTTGCGGGCCGCTGAACAGGTGCAGGCGCTTGTCGTCAAGCCTGAAGACCTGAGTTCGATCCGAGAGAACCGATCTCCACAAGCAGTCTTCTGACCTCCACACGTGCATGTGGCTTACCCACCACAGACACAAATAAATAGAGCAAAGTAATGAAAAATAAGATATATACTGCCCGGCAGTGGTGGCGCACGCCTTTAACCCCAGCACTTGTGAGGCAGAGGCAGGCTCATCGCTGTGAGTTCAAGGCCAGCCTGGTCTACAAAGTGAGTCCAGGACAGTCAAGGCTACACAGAGAAACTCTGTCTCAAAAAAACAAAAAGCAAAGCAAAACAAACAAGCAAACAAAAAAACAAGATCTATGCCAATATTGGAGCCCACTCACTTCTACAGTTTTGGTTTTGTTTTTAGAAACTAAAAATAATAAAGGAAGAAAAATAAAAAGACTTTAACAGTGGAGTGAGCCCTGGTGACAGGGGGACCCTGAGAAACCCAAAATGGAAATGGAGAGGCTATAGGTCTGGGGCTGAGGGGCGGGGCTGGTATCTTGAAGTGGGACAAGGGTCCTGGCCCTCCGTCCTGTCCCAGTGCTGGAGGAAGCCGGCATCCTGGAGAAGGAAACAGGACAATAACTATCCATGTGACCAGGGCAGAGGGGCTTCCTGTTTCCCAGCCACCTCCCAAGCCAGCCTTGGCCAGCGCAACTTCAGTGGCCATTGCATGACCTGAGACGTGCCCAGGAGCTCAGGCCTTTCCCAAGGTGGCCTGGAGCAGCAGAGCGAGGGCAGCACCGCCCCCAGGGTTAGGGAGTTTTGTGGTAGAAGAAGCCTGGAAGGAAAGCAGATTTTTAGGGGAGGACGCAGAGAAGAGAGATGCACTCAGGCAGCTGAGAGAAAATTGCCAGGTAGAGAAGGGGCAGGTTGTAGGGGGCAAACGGACAAGGGGTGGGCGCCATAGAGAGGGGCATTCAACTATTCCAATGTGTTCAATCAACACAGATGACCCAATACTCCTCTAGGAAAACCAAAACCAAAACAAAACAAAACAACAACAACAACAAAACCCCAAGGACCCCAAGGTGACAAAGGCCAGAGCAGAGAGCAGGCTGTAGTCCGTGGAGAAGGAGGCCATGAGTGCCCGGGCTACAAGGCCCCGAAGCCGCCGAGGGAGGCATGCTCCGCCTGTAAGTGTGCCCTTCTCCCTGCCACACCCACCTCCAGGGGTCCTGGGAGTCCAGGCCTGCGTGGCTGCATGGCTCGGAAGCTGTGGTGGGGGAGTCCTCCGCAGGGGGAGCTGCACCTGATGCCTGAGAGCCTGTGTGTGGATGGGGGACGGGGTCATTCGCAGGTGGAGCTGGACCCCGTGGCTGAGAGCTCAGAGGAGGTGGAGGCCACCAGTGGGAGTTTCGAGGCCAAACCTGAACGGCTTCGGGAGCACTTCGACCCTGAGCAGCGGGACCCACGCAGCCGGTAGGTCACATTCAGTATGCTCCCCCTAGGCCAGCTGGGCACCGCACAAGTCTGCCCCCCTGCCCTCAGGCACCTGCAGTAACCCCGCATTCTCTTTTCCTTCCCTTCCTTTTCCTCCTTCAAGCCTCGCAGCTCACTTACTGCTCACCCTCTTCCCAGGGACCCTGGGGTCTGGCCATCTGTCGTCCGGGCCCCACTTGAGCCTCAGGGTGCCTGGGTTATCTTCACAGGACTGAGGATGATTGTGCTGTGGGATACCGTGAGGCCCTTCCCTGGAGCCTGGAGGAACGGTGCAATCCTGAGGTGGGAGCCCGCCAGGCCCCGCAAGCAGCCCCCCTGGATGCTGGCCCTGCTGAGACATTAGCACCCAACGTGTTTGAGACCCTGCAGTGCAGGCTGAGCTCCCTCGAGGCAGCGGTGGCCGCGTGGCGCCACCGCCCCCTGAGCGTCCCAAGGCCGGTGGATACAGAAGACAGAGACCAGGGGGCCCCAGGGTACTCTGCTGATCAGGAAGATGCCGCTGGGCCTGGGCAGCAGGAGGCAACTCGCCTCATAGAGAGGAACGCCTGGCTGCGACTGGCCCTGGGCAGCCGAGAGGATGAGCTGGCGTGCGCTCAAGCTTCCCTGAAGGATGCCCAGGCAGAGAAGGCGACTCTGCAGAGACAGGTGAGCTGGGGGCTCAGGGAGGAGGCAGATCCTGCCTCCAGAATGGATGCACATTTATTCAGTCAACAATGACATGATGGTGGTGACCAAGGAAGACAGCAAAATGAAAGAGGGGGAGCGAGGCCCGGATGACTGAAGGACAGAAGGGAGACAGGCAGGGTACACCCCATAATCTCAGCACTCAGGAAACTGAGGAGGGGACAATCTCTAGTCAGAGGCTGGTCCTGGCCAAGACCAAGGCCATATTCAGTTGTAGATTGATTCCAAGATCAGCCTGGGTTCCAGACCCTGGATCAATATTTTTGTTTTGTTTGTTTGTTTGCTTGCTTGTTTTATTTTGTTTTGTTTTTTGAGACAGAGTTTCTCTGTGTAGCCTTGGCTGTCCTGGACTCACTTTCTAGACTAGGCTGGCCTCGGGCTCATAGAGATTCACCTGCCTCTGCCTCCCCCAGTGCTGGGATCACAGGAGTGAACCATGGCGCTCCCTGCTTTCTGTTTGTTTTTTTAAAGGTTCAGAGTACCTCAATGGTAGAGATTTTGCCTAGACTGCTTGAGACCCTGGGAACACACACACACACACACACACACAGAGAGAGAGAGAGAGAGAGAGAGAGAGAGAGAGAGAGAGAAGAGAAGACAGGAGAGGAGAGGAGAGGAGAAGAGAAGAGAAGAGAAGAGAAGAGAAGAGAAGAGAAGAAAAGAATCCTGTCTTAGGGTTTCTACTGCTGTTATAAAATACCAATTGGTGAGGAAGAGATTTATTTCATCTAGAACTCTCAGGCCCTCTCCATCACTGAGGGAAGCCAAGGCAGGAACCATGAGGCAGGAGCTGATGCAGAACCATGGAGGGAGGGTGCTGCTCACTGGCTTGCTCTGTATGGATTGCTCCACTGCCCCGCCCACAGTGCGCTGGGCCCTCCCCCAGGACCACCAGTCCAGGCATGGCCCCGCCCACACTGAGCTGGGCCCTCCCCCAGGACCACCAGCCCAGGCATGGCCCCGCCCATCAAAAATCAGTTAAGAAAATGTACACAGCTCCATACAGGGGAGCATTTCTCAACTGTGGTCCCTCTTCCAAAATGTTTCCAGCCGATGTCAAGTTCACACAAACCGGCACAAATCCCGAGCTCAAAGTGGCTGGGATAGGAGATGAAGGCGAAGGGGGGCGGCCATGTATGCCTGTTGTTGAGAGCTGGGCAGGGTGAGCAACTGTGCTCTGCTTGTGGTGGGAGCCTCAGAGAATTCTGGATTCTGAGGGGAATGACCTGCTACAGGTGTTCCCTTGCGCCCTCTGCTGACCGTGGGGGGGAACGGTCTGGTGATGGACCATAATCCTGATGGTTGGGGAAGGGCGACAGCAGTGGTGCCGGCGGGTAGTGGAAGTGGGGAGGACACCAGAAATGGGCAGAATTTAAGTGATGTTAAGCCCAGATATGGTGGGACAAGCCTGAAATGGTAAGAACTTCAGAGGCAAGAGGATCACAATCTAGCACGAACTTTGACAAGCTAGGCAAACATCTCAAAACAATTAAAAACAGGACTAAGGCAAGTATACATTACAGAGCCCTGCCTAGAATCCCCCAGTGAGGGGCTGGGGGCGTGGCTCAGGGGTGGAGCCTCTGCCTAGAATCCCCCAGTGAGGGGCTGGGGGCGTGGCTCAGGGGTGGAGCCCCTGCCTAGAATCCCCCAGTGAGGGGCTGGGGACATGGCTCAGGGGTGGAGCCCCTGCCTGGAATCCTCCAGTGAGGGGCTGGGGGTGTGGCTCAGCACTTGGCTTGCAGAGGTTCCTCTCACAAACATAAAAATGAAATTCTCCTTTCTGAGTGTGGTGGTGCACACTTGAAATCCCAGCTTCTTGGGAGGCTGAGATGAGAGGATGGTTTCATCTGAGGTGATCCAGATGGCCCCGAGAAACCGAACCTCCTAAAAATTTAGAAAGGAAAAAATGAAGTGCTGGAGAGTAGGCTCAGCAGTTAAGAAAAATGGATGCTCTTTCAGAGGACGGGGATTCAATTTCCAGCACCCACATGGCAGCTTAAAACTGTCTGTGACTCCAGTTCCAGGGAACCGGACACTCTCACACAGGTACACATGCAGTGCATATAAAATAATAAAAATCCCAGCACTCGGGAGGCAGAGGCTGGTAGATCTATGAGTTCGAAGCCAGCCTGGTCTACAAAGTGAGTCCAGGACAGCCAAGGCTACACTGAGAAACCTTGCCTCAAAAAAAAAAAAAAAAAAAACCAACTCAAAAATAAATAAAAATAAATCCTAAGGGCTGGAGAGATGGCTCAGTGGTTAAGAGCGCCGCCTGCTCTTCCAGAGGTCCTGAGTTCAATTCCCAGCCACCACATGGTGGCTCGAAACCATCTATAATGTGATCTGATGCCCTCTTCTGCAGATAAAGCACTCATAAACAATAAATAAATAAATCTTTTTTAAAAAATCCTAAAAAGTATTATAAAGCAGCAGTTGTTCCCCTCTCCCCCATCCCAACGCCAGTCACTGCCCCGGTTGGGTGTTGAGTGGCAGAGGGGGGCCTGTCCCGGGTCCCGTGGACAGGGCTCCTGGTGACAGGGCTCCTGGTGCTGTAGAGAACTGGGGGTGCATGAAGCCACGGCCTAAGACCCCGTCATTGGCAGGTGCAGGAGCTGGAGGATTCCCTGATGCGGCTAGAGGCCTCCCCACCTCCCTCCACCCTCCGAGTCCAGCATACAAACAGCAACTCCAGCAGTTCTGGGGCAGAAGGGGAAACCTGCACGACTCAGGTAAGCCTGGCGCCTCTGAGCCTGGGTTATGACGTCCTTGGCTTTTCAGTGTGTGTGTGTGCGTGTGCGTGTGCGTGTGCGTGTGCGTGTGCGTGTGTGTGTGTGTGTGTGTGTTGGGGGGGGAGGTTTAGGCTGCAATGTGTGCTTCAGGGGAGTCCATAGTTTAGTATAACAGAACTTTTTCTTGGAGAAACACCACACACATCAACTCACCATGACACATCAAAGTATGGACACCACCAAAGTCCAACTTGGCGAACCAATGACTTTTGCTGGTGCTACATATAGGATTATGGGTGAGAGGTTACTTACAGGAGCCAAAATGACTCAAAGGTAGCTGCATCACCAAAGCCTAGCTCAGCATGGATGATAGCTCGTGAAAGCTGGGAACCTGGGGCTCACTGCACAGATGCAGGTAGGAGAGTGCCCCGTCTTAGGTACTCTGATCTAAACCGCTCCTAGGCAGAAAGTCTGGTCTCCCAGTTTTCTTTGCAGCAGTTCACTAGTCGCCGATGGACTGTTCTTCCTCTGGCTGGGCGGGGCCTAGAGCATCTGCTCAGTTCCAGGGACTTCCTGAGGCTTTTTGTTGTTGTTTACCGTCCTGCTTAAGGAGCTTTCCTGCAGCATGAAACGTTTCTATCTTGTAGGAAACTGTTCATACAACCCATAGTATCTGAAAAAGCCTAAACAGGGCTTGGAGAAAGGGCTCAGTGCTTAGGGGTGCTAGCTGCTCTCACAGAGGACCTGAGTTCAGTTCCCAGCACCCAAATGGCAGCTCACACTCATCAGTAACTATGGTTTCAGGGCATCTGCTGCCCTCTTCAGGGTTCCACAGGCACCAGGCATGCACAGATGCACAGACAGGCATGCAGTCAAACACCCATACACGTAAAATTGAAGTAAAAAAGAAAAAGCTTAAATCACCAGGTTGGTGGTTCAAAGCTGTTTAGGGGCCTGAGAAAGAATGGTCATGGCCAATTAATTTCATGAGACCCTGTCTCAGATTAAAAAAAAAAAAAAGTGAGATGACTCAGCTTCTTGTGGTACCTACTGCCAAGCCTGCTGACGTGGGTTCAATCCCTGGGATCCACAAAGTGGAAAGAGAGGACTGACTTTTACAAGTTGTACCCTGACATTCATTCATGTGCCATGGTGTACACACACACACACACACACACACACACACACACACACACACACGCATGCACACGCATGCACACACGCACCCACATGCATGTACAGACAGATATCATGCATACATCTCATATATGTGTACCCCACACACACACACACAAAACAAACCAATGTTTCAGTTCTACTTCAGTGCTAAACCAGATGTATAACATGATCCAAGGCCCTGGTTCAACCCTAAGCCTTCAAAAAGAGAAAAAAAAATACCTCAAAGGCTTCATGACAGGGTTTCTCTGTGTAGCCTTGGCTGTCCTGGACTCACTTTGTAGACCATGCTGGCCTTGAACTCATAGCGATCCACCTGCCTCTGCCTCCCAAGTGCTGGGATGAAAGGCGTGCACCACCACATCCGGCCACCTCTTAGGCTTTTGATGACAGGTAAGCCAAGTCATATCTTCCTGGCAGGACTCTCCTATGGTTCGCCCCCTCAACCAATGCCTCCGGAGTGACTCCAGTACCCAGATCTTTGGATGTCTTTCTACACAGCATCCAGCTCCAGAGACGCACCTCATGGAAGACCAGACACAGCAGCTCCAGGGGTGGGCAGCTACGTTACGGCTGCTGAGCTTTTAAGGGCACTGCACTGCCTGTCCCTGGGTTGTGAGGATGGGGGAATGGCTCTAACTGATTGGAGCCTCACTTACCTTCCTCGTCGCCCACCTTTGGAGGCAGGAGCATTGAGAAGTTGAAGTGCTTCAACCGCCTCCTGCTGGCTGTGCTCCAGAGCTACAAGGGCCGATGTGAGAGCCTCAGCATGCAGCTGGGCCAGCGGGAGGCCGAGACCACAGCCCTACGCCTGGCCCTGCAGTATAGGTCTGTGCCTGCTCCCAGTGACGGTGGTGGCTGGGGGTGGGGTGGGGCTGCACCCTAGGGTGTGCAGAGGGACACAGGACCTTCAGAAGGCACTTTGCCTCACCATAAGGTCTTGCTCTGACCCATAAAGCATGGAGGGTGGGTGGTGTCTTTTTGTGGTTTGTTGTTGTGTGTTTATTTGAGACAGAGCCTCACTGCGTAGCCCAGGCTGACCTGGAACACTCTATGTAGACCAGGCCTACCTATGCCTGGCTTGGGACTTCATGCTGAGCCATTCAGAACCTGTCCCATAGTGAGGATTGTGAGGAGGCATACGGGGTGCTGCTTGCTCTGAGGACAGCTGGCTCAGGAGCTGGAGCTGATGCCACCAAGGGTGACCTACAGGCTGCTGAGAAGGAAGCGCATCGGCTGCTGGTGAAGAGTGAAGCGGCCATGGATGGAGAGGAGGCACCGCAGCCCAGGTACCTGCAGGAAGTGCAAGAGCATGCTGGTTCATGAGGGTGATGGAGGCGTATCCCGGAGCCTGCTGCACAGGGGTCACGGTCACTGCCCAGGGTTGGCTCTGAGTTCATCGTGTTTGAGTGGAACAAGGCCTGACTGGAGTAGGTTACTCAGTGGCACCAGGTATGGTGACACAAGCCTATGATCCCAGCACGCAGGAGGCAGAGTTTGAGGAGTGTACGATCAGCCTGGTTTCCACAGCGAGACCCTGTCTAAAATAAATAAAATAAATAAAACACCAAACATACATACTATACACAAAGCATCAAGTACCCTCACACTGACCCTGGTGTCAGCCTCTAAAACTGGAGGGGAAAAAAACAGTGAAGAGAAGTTTATTAGGTCATTATTAAGTGCTGGCTCACAGCCTCAGATGTGTCAATCCATTATGGCAGTCAGGAAGTAAAGAACAGGGGTACAGGAAGTGGCCAAGGCATGATGTAGCCCCAAAGGAAGGCGCCACTAGTGACGCCTTGTGTGGACCTGGCAGGGATATCAATACACTTAAAATAGCGTGCGTCACAGTGCCTGCGAGCTCTCGGTTTTGTCTCTGCACTGGGAGTCTTAGCTTCCAGCACAGCCTCGGTTTCTGGTGTGAGCTGTCCACACTACAGAATGAAATTCAAACTCCTGGCGTGGTTACCACTGACACTCCACCACCTTGCTATGTATCTGAGAGTGACCTTGAACCCCTGACCCTCCCACCTCCACCTCCTGAGAGCCAGTGTGTTTATATTGTGCCAGGCACTGGATCTCACGCATGCTAAGCAAGCTGTCTATGGACTGAGCTACAAGCACTCTCCTGGACTGAGCGCTATCACCTGCCATGTTATTGTGCTGGAAGACTGTCTTCTTCCTATAGGGTGTGCTTGGATGCTGTTGGCTCCTCAGAGCTGAGTGTGGAAATAGGTCAGCCTCTTCTCTCTTACAGCCCAGAGGGCAGCAGTGTGGACACACCTACCCCACAGGAACTGGCTGCTTGGCTGCATGGCCGTGTCCAGCATCTCCGCGAACGGTGGGCTATGGTGAAGGTCCCCCCAGCGCTTGGCCCTGCCACTCCACCCAGGCCCACAATGCCCCACGCAGAAGCAACAGTGCAGGCTATTCTGGAGATCCAGCCCGGCCCTGCCCTGCCCAGGCTGGGGAAGCCTCAGATCCAGCGGGACCTAGCGGCTACTCGGGTAGGAATGTGCTGAGACTGTCACAGCACACCCTTGATGATGTCACTGGAGACCTGCAGGAGGCAGGGTATCCCTTGGGTAGGGAGCTGTGTTCCTGTACGGAGAATTGGAGTTGAGGTTTTGAGGGATGCATAGGAGTTTGTCCTCCTGATTGGGTTTTCCATAAGATTGTAGAAGTTTCCTTTGTATTTCTATGATGAAATCCCTGACAGGCGCCATTTCAGGAAGGAAGGTTTGTTCTGGCATGGTTGACAGCTCCAGGGAGCAGCCCACTGTGTCAGGGAAGTGGTGACTCCCAGGGGGAGGCAGCTGGTTCACGTTACTTTTGCAGTTAGGACACAGAGCGAGATGCTTGCTTCAACTCATTTCTTACTCTGCCCAGGACCCCAACCCAGTGTCCCCAGGTCTAGCACCCTAATTTAGATGCTCCGTCATAGGCATATCCACCAGATTGGGTGAAGCTTTTTTCCCAGCATCCTCTTCCTGTGGGACATGTTGGGCTGCAGCCAGAGTGAGGCGTTCCTGTGCCTGGGGGCAGGGTGGCTCAGTAGTGTAGCACTTGCCTAGCAGAAGTGAGCACCCCCTTCTTCCTTGTTCCCACCCCCTCCCCTACCCCACTCCCATCCCCCACCCCCCACCCCGATCCACAGCTCTGGGCTCTGAGACAAGGATCAAGGCCCTTGGGCTGAGCTCCACAGTGAGACCAGGTCTCAAAAATGTACAATAAGCGCCGGGTGTGGTGGCGCACACCTTTAATCCCAGCACTCAGGAGGCAGAGGCAGAGGAATCACTGTGAGCTCGAGGCCAGCCTGGTCTACAAAGCAAGTCTAGGACAGCCAAGGCTACATAGAGAAACCTTGTCTCAACCAAAAAAAAAAAAAAAAAAAAAAGCAAAAATGTAGCTGAACAGTGGTGGTGCACGCCTTTAATCCCAGCAAGAGGCAGAGGCAGACGGATCTCTGTGGGTTCTGAGGGCAGCCTGGTCTACAGAGGGAGTCCAGGACAGCCAGGGATACATAGAGAATCCTAGTCATAGAAAAAAAAATGTAAAAGATAGGAGAATTGGACTGAAGAGATGGCTCAGTGTTTAACTGCGCTGGCTGTTCTTACAGAGGATCAGGGTTCAGATCCCAGCACCCACATGAAGGCTCACAGCCGCTCAACTCCCGGTCCATCCAGGTGCTGTGACGCCCCCTTCTGGCCTCTCCAACACTGCACTCACGTTGCAACCCCACATGTAGCCCTGGCTACTTACAATGCTCTGTGAACATGAGGCTGGTCTTGAACTCACAGAGATCCACCTGCCTCTGCCTCCAGTGCTTGGGGGGCGGGGCGGGTAAAGCTTACACTATTCTCCGTCTCATAAAATAAATTTCAAAAAATAGAACAAAAAAAGGTGACGTCTGAGAAATTCTAGAAGCTTGCACAATGTCATTTCCCAGCTGTGACTTTTACAAGAGGAAGGTTTTTCCCGGCCTCTGAGGGCACTTGACTCCAGCCCCCACCCCTCCAGGACGGTCTGGCGGAGCTGGTGCTGAGGCTGCAGCTTGCTCGGCGGGAGAAGCGCGGGCTGGAGCTGCGAGAGGCGGCTCTGCGCGCCCAGGGCCCCGCCCACCTGCTGCTCCTGGAGCAGCTTCGCTGGGAGCAGGCTCACCTCACAGGCGTGGGCAGCAGCGGGGGCAGCAGCGAGGACCCGAGCAGCGAGGAGGAGGAGGAAGAGGACGGAGAGGAGGGGCAGCAGCACTGCCAGGTACGACTCCTGCCATCCCCCATCCTGCCCAGGGCGCTGAATGCTTTTGCTGAGGCCTCAGGTTCGAGTCTCAGCGCCCCCAGCACGGTGTTCACGCGCATCTCTCTTAACTGTAGCTCTAGAGCATCCTATGTCCTGTTCTGGCCTCTGTGGACACTGCACGCACATGGTTGTACACGACATACACTTGTGTCGACACTCCTGTGACCCACAGCTTCTCCTTGTGATCCAGCCTCCACCCAACCCGCCTAAAGGTTGACATTCCTGAGACTCACAACTCTGCTAGCGGTTTTTTCCCTTTATAAGCCCATTACCCTTGAAGCTCAGCGCCACTCTCCTATCCTATTGCTTCGGGAAGGGTTGTGACCCGAGCTCGAGTCCGTAATACAGGACCCTGTGTTTGTTGCATCAGTATGGAGTCCTGGTGGTCATTTTGGGGGTCTCGTGATCTGGGAAATCTGGGCATTACACAAACATGTATACATGTAATAATTTAAAATAATAGGCTTTGGCCAAGATCTGGGAGCCTTCAATGCCCAACCTAGGGTGAGTCCAGCGCATTCTCTCCAACCCCACTCCCTCCCTTAGGTCCCTCATGCCCTCCCGGGTGGCCAAATGGGCAGAGCCTGGGACTCTGAGAATGTATCTCAGGAACTGTCAGCATCCCTGGCCAGGTGAGTGTCAGGGCCCGGTGGGGCTGGGGTGGATGTGGCTGGGGGCACGGCATACCGCAGACGCCGAGGTGTGGTGGGGAGGACAGAGGACAGGGCTGAAATGGCCTCTCGAACCCTTGCAGGGCGGTGGACCTGCGGGCACAGCTGCAGTCCCTGCGTCGGCAGCTGGAACACGTGGCTCAGAAGGGCCGAACCAGACGTGCTCAGAGTGCGGAGCTGAACAGAGAACTGTGCAAGGCTCACAGGTGCGGCTCGGGCCAGCTCAGAAGCACCCCAGTGCTCTCTGGGCCTCGGTTCCCCCGCTTCTAAGAAGGCAAGCCCATGGGACCGTGTCCCAGCTCAGCCAGGCATCTCCCCTCCCGCTTGCAGCGCTCTGGCCTTGGCCTTCAGAGGAGCCCACCGGAAGCAAGAAGAGCAACGCCGGAAGTTGGAGCAGCAGGTGGCTCGGATGCAGGTCCAGCAGGCAGAGGAGCTGGCGGTGCTGGCAGCCACCGCCAGGGCCCTGGGGAAGCACGGGGCTCCCCAGCCAGCCCAGACGTTCCTGTAGGACCCGAACCAAGTCTGCATGGGGCCCACAGGGGTGGCGGGCTGGAGAGCAGGCTCAGCGGTTAGGAGCACATTCTGCTCTCCTAACTTTGGTTCCGTTGCCAGACTCAGCAGCCACTGGGTTCTGTCTCCCCCTTCTGGCCTCAGCACTAGTGTGCACATGCTGCACTCACATGCGTGCAATTAAACAAAACAGTGTATCACCTGTCCTTTGCCCCTGGCGCCCGAGCATCTTCCCGAGAGGGGACTGAGGTGGGAAGGGTTCAGGTTAGCGGCATGGATGGGAGGTTTGTTCCCTGGGAGAGGAATCCCAGACTGCTTTGGGACATGCATTTTAGAGGAAATAGAAGGCTCTTGCCTGTTGCTCCCACCTGAAGCCCTCAGACCTGCCTCTGCCTGCCCATCCCTCAAGCCTGTGTGGACGGGGCCTGGTTCCATCCGGCCTTACCAAGCAGTGGGAGGTTTCTGCAGAGCTCTGCAGGAGAAGACAGCACTGGCTGGGCAGAGTGCTGGCCTAGCATGCACAGGGCCCTGGGTTGTGTCCCCAGTGCCTACCCGTGACCCCAGCACTTAGTTTATGGCTATCCTTGACTACACAGTTTAAGGACAGCCTGGACTGTCCTTAGACAGTGTCTAAGAAAGAAATGAGGGGTTGGAGACATGGCTCAGTGTTTAGGTGCACAGGCACAAATGCAGGCAAAACACGCATACTCCTACATAGAAAAACAGAAATAATATGATGAGTGAGTAAGTAAGAAGATAAAACTGAAACTGTGACCAGATGGCGTATTGGGCAAAGGTGCTTGCTGCTAAGTGTGGCAATCTGAGATCTGAGTTCAAATCCCAGACCCTGCATGAAAGTGGAAGAGAGAACGGGCTTCACAGAGTTGTGTTCTGGTCTCCACACGAGAAACCCGAGTTGTCCACAACACTTTCTTTTTGGGGGCCTGGAGAGATACCTCAGCCATTGAGAGCACTTACTGCTCTCGCAGAGGAGCAGAGTCCAGTTTCCAGAGTCCACAGAACAGGCTGCCTGTGATTCCAGCTCCAGGGGACCTGGATCCAGCCTCCTGGGGCTCACACACACAGACACAAACAATTTAAAACACTAAAATGAAATTTAATGTCATGCTATGGCAGCGAGCCTCTGAGTGGGGATATCTGGGACACAGACAGAAAGGGGCTCCTGGGATGGAGGGAATGTGTGTGTGTGTGTGTGTGTGTGTGTGTGTGTGTGTGTGTGTGTTTGTAGTGTGTGTGCTAGCAGCAGCTGACTGAGTAGCAGTGTACAAGGCCACACCCCTGGCTTCAGGGACTGAGCTGGGGTTTAGCTTTCCCCACCCCCACCCCCGCAGGCTGAAACCTTCAGCACAGTGCTAGCCTGCAGGCCACACCTGTGCAGGTGTGCGGAACAGCTGTGTGTCCTCTGCTGGCCACAGTGCCCCAGGGCCACACGAGTCAGAGGCTGGGTCTCCCCTAGGGCTGGGACCTGTGCGTGGCCCTCACTCTGTGTGCTCTGAGGGATAAGGACGCGTGAGGCATACTTGCTGGTGTGTGTGTGGGGGGGGGGAGCTGCCCTCCATCTCCCGTTTCCCCCCTTCCACCTGCAGGCCCTGGGAATGGGGAACCCGGCTTGGCGGCAAACACCTCTGCCTGGCTGACCCAAGTCTACACAGCTTTGCTAGCCTTCAGCCAGCAGACTTTAGTGGTCAGCCAAGGTCGCCTGGGGGTGGGGGGCGGCAGTTCCCAGGCTGCTTTAGCAGTATCTGGTAGTTCCCACGGGCGTCCCAGCGGCAGATGGGCCCAGTGTCTTTGTCCCTGGGTCTTCAGCAGCCACAAGGTCAAATGTCACCTCGGGGCCACGGGCAGGGGTTATGGGGGCGGGGCCCGGCCCGGCCCACCCTCGGTTGGGCCCCACGATCAGAAGGGTGGTAGGGCTGCTGGGACAGGACTGTATGCTTCTGGAGCTCACTTTCCCCACCCCAAACTCTTCCTTTTGGACTAGTCTCCCAAGGTCCCTGTTTATGTAAACTTCGATGACCCAGTTCCCTCCACTTCCAGAGACTTCTTTCCTCCAACCCCCACCCCCCAATCGTTTCTTGAGATAGGTCTACCAAGTCCAATCTAGGGCTGTCCTCACTCCCCAAAACCAACTATGACCCCCAAAATGATGTATCCTCTGGGCCACCCCAGTTTTGTCTCTACTAAAGCAAAACTCAGGCTACTCATAGCCCAGAGACGCCCTTGCTGGAGTCTGACCCTGGTCCTTTCTGCCCACTGTACTTGGATCTCCACTTGGCATCTGGGCGGACTCTCCTGGGCAGGTCCGAGGCACCTGGCACCCGGCTAGGCGGACCTGGCCAGCGGAAACCCGAACTCAGCTTTCCTTTGAGGACCCCTCATGTGTGCTCTCATCTTGTGGGAGGATTTTCACAAGACCCCTAAGCAGGCAGAGAAGCAGGAAGAGAGGGCACAGGGAGTCTGGGCTGGGAGTATGCCCGGGTGGCCCGCTACCCTGGACCCAAGCCTGCGTAGGAGGCAGAACCGTGACTCAGGGGTGAAAGGTCACCCCAGGGGGTACTTTTCCAGCCTGTTAACCTTAACCGGTTAAACATTAACAGGCCCGGGAGTCAGGCCTCAACTCACATCTAGGCCTCAAACAGGAAGGGAGTTTAATAAATGCGTGCCCTGGGAGGGGGGGCTGCATACAAAGGGTACTTAATAAATGTTCGCTCCCGTAAAACTTGGGGGGGGGGCGAGGCGGGAGCGTCAGGGGCGTGACGGCAGCTGGGAGGCTCGGGGCAGCGAGGGAGACATCTGGGGCCCGGTCGGTGACCAGGCCAAATCCTTTCCTTTCTCCACTTCACAGAAAGGAAAGGAAATGAAGGGGGGACCCGGGACAACAGCCCTGGGCTGGCACGCCTTCCGGCCTCCTCCAGCCACGCCGGAGGGGCGACGGGCGCCCGGACTCTCCCCGCCCTGAGGGCCTGAAAGCAGAGGGGGCACCCCTTGACCTCACAGCGCGGCCTCCCCACCCCCAGACCCCGGGCACCAGGTGTTCACCGGAGCGGAGCGCGGGGCGGGGGAAGGCGGGGTGTGTGTGTGTGTGTGTGTGAGGCGGGGCGCGCGCGGGTGCGGTGGGGGCGTGCCCGGGCGCAGATGTCCCCCGAGGGCGCGGCTGCCCGGAGCGGCGCGGAGCTCCCTCCCGGAGGCCCCGGGCGGCCAGGGCGCGCAGGGGTTAAGGCTGCGCGGCCGCGTGGGGGAGGGTCAGCCGCGCGCCCCGCCCCGCCCTCTCGCCGGCCCACGGCTCGGGCGGCGCGCGGCTACCCCATGCCCTTATAAGGGCGGCCGTCGCCGGGGCAACGAGCGCCCGCCCCCGGCCGCGCCGCGCGCCCCCGCCCCGCCCCCGCCGGCGCCGATGGA
>OU015752.1:856154-868840 GCA_907169655.1 Acomys percivali | reverse complement strand
GTGTGCGCACAGGGTCTGGTCACACTGGATTGGGAAGTTGGCCGCTGCCTGTCACACAGTCCGAGCCACGTCTGGACAGCGTAGCGAGGGGACAGTGGTCCTTTATCCCTTCCTCCCCCCAAACACAGAAACAGCAACAGCCATTGGAACGAGGCTCATAGTCACATCAGGTGAAATGGCTGGAAGACTTTACTGTCCCGTCCCTGCAGCCAGGAAGCTTCCCCGAGTGCGGCCCACCCGCCCAGGGCCTGGCCAGTTCCGCCTGGCCGACCTGATCCCCCGGCCACCTGGCTGCTGGCTTTGTTCTGCCTGTGCCTGAGCCCTCTCTGCCCCACTGGGCCCCTTCCTGGGGCCTCCAAAAGCCACAGGGTCTGGCCTTGCCTAACCCTGCCCTGAGCTGGGGCTGTCCCCCGGAGCCCCCAGGACCCCTGGGCTCTTGTGCGGGGGCAGCAGCTGGTGTGTGGTGCAGGAGCAGGCTGGGTGGAGAGGCCAGCGCCCAGCCCTCGGCTTGATTTCTACTCCATGGCTCCTTGGTGCCCAGATTGGACGGTCCCCAAGCACTGGCCAGAGGAAGGGTCCTGGGCTTGTGGAGAGCTGGGGGGGGGGGAGCGGCAGGTGTTCTTGGAGGGGCAAGGTCTGCTCATCCCTTACATCTCAGCACAGGCAGCAATGTTGGGGTCACACAGTGCCGTGGCCAAGAAAAATGAAAAGTCATTCTCCGTCCTTCGGCATTTCAAGTCCGTTCTACTGTAGCCACTGCCAGAATAAGACTTCTCTATTTCTGTCCCTTTGGGAAACTTCTATTCATCCTTCAAAACCCATTTCTAAAGTGGCCCCTTTGTGTGCTGTCCTTCAACACCCATTATGATCCAATTGCCCAGTTCCAAGTTGGGGAACTGAGTCCCCACAGTGTGCCTCTGGGGCTACCATCACCATCCAGGGAGCCCCCACTGGTGTTTGTCAGGGGTTCAGGCACACCACTGTGAACCCTGGCCTGTGTCTCCAGGTCCAACCGTGACTGTCAGATTGACCAGCATCACCGGAACCAGTGTCAGTATTGCCGCCTCAAGAAGTGCTTCCGGGTGGGCATGCGTAAGGAGGGTAAGTAGCCATGTGGGTGTGGCCACGGCCGGGCCCTGGTGGGGGGGGGGCATCCAGCCTTGATACCAGATGCCCTGCCTGAACCTCTGACCTCAGAGGGCAGCTCTACCCCCTTTTCCTTTACTGACCTCCCTTTCTGAACTGGGATTTTTATTTATTTGTTTTTATTTGTTTACTTTCTACTCTGTGTTTGCTGAAGGCAGGACTCAGCCAGATTATAGCCCCAGGGAGGCTCAGCAGCCTGTCCCCGCCCGGGAGACCTGGGTGGACAGACACACTGGACAGCTGGACCTCAGATCCTGTCAGCTCCCCCCAGAATCCAAGTGCAACCTGGGGCAGCCACTCAGCCCTGAGGGTTGGGAGCTGGGGCTAGTGGGGGGAGGGGAGGCTCCCTGGGGCGTGGATGTCACCTAGCTGTCTGACGCTGGTCACTTTCCTGTGAGCTTCTAAGGACCTGAGAGTGCCCACTGCTTATGCTTTACCTCAGATTGAGAGCCATAGTGGTGCAGGCTTGTCCCAGTTCCTGTGAGGCTGAGGCAGGAGGATTTCCAGTTTGAAGTTAACTTGTGATACATAACAAAACCTCATTAGGAAAAAAACACACATGTACTCCTGCACATTTGCACACATACATGCACAAGCACACAGGCACACACACAAACATGTGTGCACAAATGCACACGTTTGCACGCACAGACATGCATGTACACACTGGAGCACAGATGCACATCAGTCTCATTTGGTGACTCTCTTTGGTCCTTTTAAGTGTGACAGTGACTCCTGCCCTGTCCTTGCCCGACTTGTCTGAGGACTTGTCAAGTCCTGATAGGTGTCCAGCCAGAGCCTGTGATCTCCAGCCTTCCTGCACAGAACTGCGCTCCAGGTGCCATGGCACCCGGAGCCTCTGCACAGCTGGTCCTCCTTCCAGGCGTCCCTGGGTGTCCCCTCACCTCCTTTAGAGTTAGTTCCTCAGGTCACCTGCTTACAAAACATCTACCTTGCTCTGAAACCAACACCCTTCACCCATACAGGGCCTGCGCCAGGGCCTGGTACACGGTAGGTGTTCAACAAATGGCTTCTGGCTGGAATTACCATGCACACAACAGGCACTATTGAAAGCAGAGCCGCTCAGATTCGGGAGTAGCTTAGCGGTCTGTTTGACATGTGAGGAAACAGAGACAGACAGCAAATGGGAGAGGTGTGTGCTGACATATGAATTCCAGCAGTGTAGACTGGATGGAGGAGGAAGAGGGGGAGGGGAGGAACAGGATTCTGAGATGTGGGACATTCTGGGCACAGGGCTGGATGGGGTTCCCATCCCGGGAGCATTTGGAGCCTTACACAGCTGCAGCTGTTTGACGTGCGCCCCCGCCCCCCTTCTCTGCTATCCCTAGCTCTGGCTCCACCTGGGCTGACCTGGAGTTCACCCACCAGTGAGACAGGTGTCAGCTCATTAAAGCACACTCATTAGCAGCCTCCTGGCTTCTCGCCCAGGCTGCCTTCCCCATGCTAAAATGCCTTGAGGAGCCAACCCATGCCCCTCCGTGCCTCAGTTTACTTTCACCCCAACTGTGATTGAGGACTCAGATAAGCGTTGAATTTTTTTTTTTTTCCAGTTTGTTTTGTTTTGGTTTTTTGGAAACAGGATCTCATGTATCCCAGTCTGGCCTCAAACTTACTTTGTGCTGGGGCTGGCCACCCTGCCTCAGTGTTTCAGGGGTGGGGTGACCGTATGCACCACCTTGGACAAAGCTAACAACGGCAGCCCCTGTGCTTGGGGACCACTACCAATGCCGCATTAGCGCTGTTCCCACGAGGGAGAGCTGGAAGTAGTGGGGGGTGCGGGGGTGGGGGGACACGCCGACGGATCCGGAGTTCTCGGTGATTGACAGATGTGGCCTCCACATTGCAAGAGGACAGGAGCCTGGGGGACTGGGCCCCTGACGCGGCTAGTGGCCAGCGCGTGCCCGGTCCCCTGTGGCGGTCCCGCACCGATGCCTGACGCCGCCCCGTCTCCCTCCACAGCCGTGCAGCGCGGCCGGATCCCACACGCGCTCCCGGGCCCCGCGGCCTGCAGCCCCCCGGGCGCGGCAGGCGTGGAGCAGTTCGCGGGGCCGCCGGTGTCCGAGCTGATCGCGCAGCTGCTGCGCGCCGAGCCCTACCCCGCGGCTGGGCGCTTCGGCGGCGGCGGCGCCGTGCTGGGCATCGACAACGTCTGCGAGCTGGCGGCGCGCCTGCTGTTCAGCACGGTCGAGTGGGCCCGCCACGCGCCCTTCTTCCCCGAGCTGCCGGCCGCCGACCAGGTGGCGCTGCTGCGGCTCAGCTGGAGCGAGCTGTTCGTGCTGAACGCGGCGCAGGCGGCGCTGCCGCTGCATACGGCGCCGCTGCTGGCCGCCGCGGGGCTGCACGCCGCGCCCATGGCCGCCGAGCGCGCCGTGGCCTTCATGGACCAGGTGCGCGCCTTCCAGGAGCAGGTGGACAAGCTGGGCCGCCTGCAGGTGGACGCGGCGGAATACGGCTGCCTCAAGGCCATCGCGCTCTTCACGCCTGGTGAGCCGCCCCGCCCACAGACTGACCCCTCCGAGGCAGGCCACGCCCCAGGCAGCCCATTCCCACGGACAAGCCACGCCCCTGAGCAGACCCCACTTAGCCTGCCACAGACCAGGCTCCCAAACAGACACTAGCCACCGTTGCACCCACGGGCCACGCCCCTGGCTCAGATACTGCACGAACCCAGCCCGGGACACCTAGGCCATGCCCTTCGCTCTCCTACCAACCTGGGCCAGTTCGTCGCCCCCTCCTCACTCCCCCAAGCCAGAGTGAGGGAACACTGCCTCAGGTCACACCCTTTTGGCACAGGTGATGCCTGTACACCTGCCCAGTCTCACTCTGACCTAACACCTCCCCCAGGTTCCTGACAATGCTCTAAGCTGCTTAATACCATGCCCCGTGGTTTACTCCTGATGTAGCCCCATCATGCTCCCAAGACTGACCTAGACAGTGCCCTACTGTGCCTCCAGTGCCACGCCTCTCTTGGATGGAGGACACTAAAAATGACCCTAGGTTTCATCCCAGGTCACACTTCTAGGGCCGATACATGCCTTTGTTCTGGTGGGGGACGACACTGTCTTAGAGACTCTGAGATGGTCCCCAGTACCTCATCTAAATGTTTGCTCAGTAGTGTGGTGAAGGCTTGGCACCTCAGCCCTTGGTGGGCTGAGGCAAGAGACAGTGTGCAAGCCCTCAGTGGGCGTGGCTGAGGGAGACTGGGTTAGAGGCGTGGCTTGAAGGCCTCTCCCACAAAATGAGACCAATTAGCTGTGCCCTCCTATCGGGTGGGGCTGAGCCTTTCAGAGGGTTCTTGGGTGCAGGTCCCTCAGTTGTACACTGCTTGTCTGTGGTGGACCCTGGCTTAGATACACAGACTATGCCCAGGGTTCCCGTCTGTGCTCATGCCCTCCTCCAGTGGCGTCCGTACCCTGCCCCCCTGTACTTTTCTCACCCTGCTTCCTGAATTGTGACTGTCCTTTGGTCCCCGCTTCCTGCAGATGCCTGTGGCCTTTCTGACCCAGCCCATGTGGAGAGCCTGCAGGAGAAGGCACAGGTGGCCCTCACCGAGTACGTGCGTGCCCAGTATCCGTCGCAGCCCCAGCGCTTTGGGCGCCTGCTGTTGAGGCTACCGGCCCTGCGCGCTGTACCTGCATCCCTCATCTCGCAGCTCTTCTTCATGCGCCTGGTGGGCAAGACACCCATTGAGACGCTCATCCGGGACATGCTGCTGTCAGGGAGCACCTTCAACTGGCCTTATGGCTCAGGCTAGTGATGGATCGCTTCCAGGACACACATGGATCTGGGGATCAGGTCCCCAGCTTCTCTCCTGAGACTGATATCTTTTTTTAAAGACTGTGAAATGTTTGTCTGTTTTGTTTTTTAAATAATCATGAAACCAAAAAAAATAAAAGATCTCCAAGGCCCCAGCCTTGTCCTCCTGGCAGCTCCTGGTCCGAGTGGGGCTGAAGGTCTGGTGCCAGTGTGGGTGGTGCCCCTGTTGTGGGTATGGGCCTGGTGTCTGGAAGGGCCCCTGGGGCAGGGCAGGGGTTCTGTGGGCCAGGAGGGTCCCCTGGATACATGGTCCATGGTCAGCACTATGGGATGATGAAATCATGGCCAATAATAAAGATATTCCCCTCCCTACTTGCTCGGCCTCCATTTTCTTCTGCAGTGCTGAGGAGGTAACAGGGCCTACTGGGTGCTCAGCGGGCTCTGGTGAGGGGAGAGCCCTGGCGGAGGCTTTCCCAAGACATCTTTGTAGTTGTGAGGCCGAGCTGCACCTGGAGTGCTCAGGTGCTTTGAGGTTCATGGGATCAAGACCCTTTTCAGTTTGAGTTGTTTCTTCTCTCAAGAAACATAAGTTGTTCTAAAGTCTCTGTAAGGAGGTAGGGACAGACTTTGAAGTGTGAATTTAACTGTGTTGATGTGTGGTGACGGAAGGTAGGGGGTGCACAGCCTAGCGATGGTGGCGCACGCTTTTAATCCCAGCACTCAGGAGGCAGAGGCAGGCGGATCGCTGTGAGTTCGAGGCCAACCTGGTCTACAAAAGGAGTCTAGGAAGACAAGGCTACACACAGAGAGACCCTGTTTCAGAAAAAAAGAAAAAAAAAAGAAATGTACCAGGGAGTTAGGGGCACAACTTTGGGGTGGGTTGTGTGCTAGCTCTATGCTTAGCATGCCCAAGTCCTGTGGTCATTCCTACAAAACCCCTCTGTTGGAAGACATCTCCGTTTCCCTGGGTTTTAACTTATGCCATCTTTCCAGGACTACAGGTAACTAGACGCCTGGCTTGCAACTGGCCTGGCTCTTATCCTCTGTGGCTCAGGGGGACACACAGCTTGTGCAACACCGACCCCAGGCCAGGTCAGGGAAAGTGAGGTCCTCTGTGGTGTGGAGGGGACCAGGGTGTCCTCAGGTGTAGCCCCTGCAGACAGGCCCCAAACACTGCCCCCCCCCCCCCCCCCCTCCCCCCCCCACACCGAAAAGATTAGTCTAGGAGGAACAGGCTCATCCTGTAGCCCAGGCAGCTGCACACAGTAGGCATCTAATCCATGTTTATTCTCTGGGATCTTCCACAGGTTTCTCTTCCCCTGGAGGAACTGGAGTGTGGCTCCTCATGGGAGGAGCCAGCCACCATCTGCCTGACACTTAGAAGTACACAGACTCCTCGCTGCCGCTGTCTCCTTGGTCATCAAATTTTCGGATCTGGGCCTTGAGGTGCCTCAGTTTACCCTTCAGGTATCGGCAGCGAGCCTCCTTATCTAGGAAGCCAGGATCCTAGGGGAACAAGAGCTGAGGAAGTCCTCCTTGCACTCTGGCCTGAGGCCCTCCCACAAGCTCTCATTACAGGGCCCAGCCTCAGGGCAGCGCCAGACCGCGGCGACAACGCTGTGGCCCAGGAGTCTCCACTCACCGACCGCTTCTTCTCAAACTCCCTCCTGACACGAGCTGCCAAGTGAGCCTCCTTCTGAAAGGGGGAAGGGAGGAGGGGACTGAAAAGTGCGGGGGGGGGGGGGGGGGGGGGGGAGGCGGGGCACGGGGGGGTGAACTGGGGAACGGGGAGCTGGGGGTGAGCTAGGGCATGGGGGTGGGGGGCTGGGGGAACTGGGGGCACGGAGGTGAGCTAGGGCACGGGGGTGGCGGGGAGACGGGGGGGGGCACGAGGGAGTAGGGGCTGGGGCACAGAGGGGTGCTGGGGTCCCCCTCCGGAGCTGACCTGGGTTCGCGGCCGAGGCAGCGACTGCAGCAGGGCCTCCAGCTGCCCGAGCCTGGCCTGCGCCGCCCCCACCTCCCGCTGCAGCTCCGAGAATTCGGAGAACTGGTCCTGGAACACGGCGGCATAGCGGCTGCGCTCCCGGCCGCTGCGCACTGGCGGGTACTTACTGCCAGGTTGGAAGGGATCAGTGCGTGAGCCGAACGAAATCAGCCTTCCACCCCCCCATCGTGGCAATCGCTTCTCTTTGCCATGTTGGAACCGCAACCCAAAATACCCTCTTCCCCCACCCCCACTGCCTAACTTCATAAACCCTCAAGCCTCACTGTCCTTTCCTGGTTTCCAGACACTAAAAAGCATGGAGGGGTGTGGTGGTGCACGCACGCCTGTAATCCCAGCACTTGGGAGGCAGAGGTAGGTGGATCTCTGTGAGTTCGAGGTCAGCCTGGTCTACAGAGTGAGTCCAGGACAGCCAGGGCTACACAGAGAAACCCTGTCTTAAGAAAAAGAAAGATAAAAAGAAAGAAAGAAAGAAAGAAAGAAAGAAAGAAAGAGGGGCTGGAGAGATGGCTCAGAGGTTAAGAGCACCGACTGCTCTTCCAAAGGTAATGAGTTCAATTCCCAGCAAACACATGGTGGCTCACAACCATCTATAATGAGATCTGGTGTCCTCTTCTGGCTTGCAGGCAGGATATTGTATACATAATAAATAAAGAAATCTTAAATAAAAAAAAACACTAAAAAAGAAAGAAAGAAAGAAAGAAAGAAAGAAAGAAAGAAAGAAAAAGGAAACCAAAAACCAAAAAACGGGGGCATGTGACTCTAGGAGGCTGAGGCCGGAGGATCATGATTTTAGAGGCTATCTTGGGGTACACGGCCAGACCCGGTCTTACAACAAAAAGCCACAAGGGGGCACTCACAGCTCGTAGTCGGGCACTGGGTTGGGGCGAGGTGCCAGGTCCCCAGGAGGCCTGTCTGGTTGCAGCGGAGCCTGGGTGCGCAGCTCGTCCGCAAACACGATCCTCCGGGTCCTCGTGCGGAGCTCCCGGGATCCGGGCTGGCACTGCGGCGGGCGGGCGCTGGGCTCAGGGCCGGGCGGGCGGGGCTGCGCGCGCTCCCGGGCAGGCATGCGCGGGGCGGCGGCGCTCGGGCGACCACCGGCGGCGGGGCGCGAACTGCAAGGAGCGTCGCGGCCGGAGCGCCTGGACCGGCCGGCCGGAGGACCGCACCTGGAGGCGGGGCTTGCGGGTATTTGCATACGCGAGCGCGGTTGGCTGCCCGCGCAACCCAGGCTCCGCCCCTTGTCCACGGACCCCGGAAGAGGCGCCGCGACGTCACCGCGACGTCATTTGCATGACCCCGCCCAGGGCCAGACGTCACGGCAACCCCGGGCCCGGCGACCCCCGCACGTCCGCGGCGGTGCGGGTCAGTCGCGGCCTCGCGCAGTCCCCAGCCCCCGCCCGCCTGTGGGTCGCCCGTCCACGCCGCTCGGTGTCACCTGCCCCGGAGCTGCGGATGGCCCTGCCGCCGGGATCGCAGCCGTGCAGGAACTGCGGGCGGGCGGGCGGGTGCTCGCCCGGGGCGGGCTCCGTGGGTGGGCGGGGCCTGCAGCCAGGGATCCCGCCCGCCCCTTCACTCCCCTGTGCGCTTGTTGGGAAGTCCAGGTAGTTTTTACCAACTTGACTTGGTTTAGTTGCCCAGTGTCCGCACGTCCCCCCTAAACCTGATGCTCCCCTTCGCTGGGCTGGCTGATCTGCCTGCCTCGCCTAGTACTGGGATCACAGGCTCCTGCTCCCCACCTGGGCATTTTAGATAAGGATTGGAGATTCGATCTGCAACTTGGGCAACAAATACTCTGAGTAATTTCCCAGTCCGTCTCTACAAAGTGTAGACTTTTATGTTATTATATTGAGTGTGTGCATGTGAGTGCAGTTGATCACAGAGGACAGAGGCGTCAGGCTCCCTGGAGCTGGGGTTACAGTAAATATATTATTTATTATTAAATATTGCTTTTCGGGCTGCAGAAATGGCTCAGAGGTTAAGATGCCTGCCTGCACTTTCAAAGATCCCAGGTTCAATTCCCAGCAAGCACATGGTGGCTCACAACCATCTATGAGATCTGGTGCCCTCTTCTGGTGTGTAGGTGTACATGCACGCAGAACACTGTTTACATAATAAATCTTTTTAAAAAGTCTTTAAAAAAAAATAAATATAGCTTTTCATCTGCTTTTTGTCCCTTATTCTTACTGCATTTTATTCGTTTGTGCTCTGGGGTGGAACTCCAGTTGCCGGGCTTTGTGGCAAGTGTGCCTTTACTGGCTGAACGGTCTAACAAGCCTTCCTGGTTTTGAGACCTGGTCTTGTGGTGTAGCACAGGCTGCCCTGGGACTCAGCGTCTGGAGCCCTGAGCCAACAGGCGGGGCCTGAAGGCTGCCTCCGGGGGCACCGCCGGCACGAGCTGGCACTACAGTGGGCTTTATTTACTTCAGCCTGGGCATGATTCGGATAAACAGGATCATGCTGATGAACACGAAGCACACCACGATGAGCATGGCCCACAGCAGCCAGTTCACCGACTTCTGTGCATGCTGCTCCAGCCGCTCCGACTCCAGCTTCAGCCTCCCCAGGTTCTGGTCGGCCATCTTGAGTGAGTGTGACAGGGTCTGTGGCAGAAGCAGGGACTCAGACCAGATGGGACCTGCCCTGCCCGGTAGTCCTGCCTGTGTGATGCTGCGGCCTCGGCTGGGTATGCCTCAGCCGGGTATGCCTCAGCCGCCCCCACCTCAGGCTTTACTAAATTCCCCCTCAACCAGCAAACCAGCAGTCGCCCTGCCCTCTCCTCAGAGCTTCCTCAGCACCGAGCAGAGGCTACGGTGCTGCCACACCTGGTTGTCCTTCTTGATGACGCTCTGGGCGGCCAGCGTGTTGGTCTTGAGGCTGCGG
Organism: Acomys percivali; assembly: GCA_907169655.1. Taxonomy (NCBI): domain Eukaryota; kingdom Metazoa; phylum Chordata; class Mammalia; order Rodentia; family Muridae; genus Acomys; species Acomys percivali. The sequence goes on along the minus strand of OU015752.1, from coordinate 859,032 downwards.
GCCAGGCCGAGCATCTCCTCAGCCAGCTTCTCCTGGAGGTCCTGGTGCCTCTGGAGGACGAGGTCCAGCTCTGATGCCGACTGCTTCTCATCCGCAGGTCTGGGGCCCTTCGCTCTGCTGACCCCGCATTTGTGGGTACCCAGGAGTAACAGGTGGTTATAGACACCCACATGGCACCTTCCCGAGGATCCCAGGGCCCAGCACCCACCCTCAGTGCTTGAGATACTCACCCGCGCTTCCTCATGTCCGTCTCCATCTCTGAAAACAAAAGAGCCAAGGAAGATGGTTGGTTTCCTGTTTCTAACTCCTGACCTTGACCTGGGCCAAGTCGGCTACCCAGCATGCCGTTCTGCCACAGGGCTCCACAGAACACCCTTCCTATCCCCAAGGTCCCAGGTCCCTCTCAGTGGCCTAGTGGGGTGCTGGGGTGCTTCGTGTTGTGTCTCCTGGGAACCACACTCTCTTTCTCTGCCTCCCCTTCAGGCGTGACTCAGAAGACCCGGAGTGACCCTCAGCAGCCAGGCAGGCGTGAGGCATGGGGCAGCTGGGGCAGGCACGACTCACCTCCGGATGACTCCTGTGGGAGAAGGGGAGGGGCATGAGGCCTCACAGTCTGATGTCTTCCCCAAATTTCTCTCTCTGCTTCAGGCTGACCCCCGTAAAGCTCTCTGAAGGCTAGTCTTTATACTTTTGTAAAGAGACTCACCCAAATTCTGCTGGGGCTTAGCCAGATGTGGCCCCCTCTCATTTTGTTTTGTTTGTTTTTTGACACAGGGTCTCACTGTGTGTCCCTAGCTGTCCTGGAACACTCTCTCTGTAGACCAGGCTGGCCTCGAACTCAACAGATCCTCCTGCCTCTGCCTCCCCTGGGGAAGCCTTCCCTGTGGGCCCTCTAGGTGTCTGGTACTATTTCCGTCTGTCTCTAGCCTCTTGCTATCTAGAGGTTGGCCCCAGGGACGAGGGACGAGGGACAGAGGGAATCGCACCGTGCCCAGCAGCTCACTCCGCATCTCATTGGTGTAGCGCGCCCGAGACTGCAAATGTACAGTCTTGGTGGCAGGCACCCGCTCCCTGGCTGTGGTGGGCACGCGGCCAGGGGCCAGGAACTGGTTAGCGAGAGCCTTCTCAGAAGAGGAGGTCTGAGGAGACATGGGAAGGGGAAGATGAGTCACTGGAGGGCTGTACCCCGGTCCTGAGCACCGTGGGACCCCGACTTTGGCCCGAGGGGGTGGGCAGGCAGGCTCACCAACTTCTCGGCCTGCAGCATGCCCTTCAGAAAGTCCACCTTGCGGGAGTACTCACTGATCACTTCCGAGGCGGGTTTGCTGAAAGGCAGCAGGAGGTAGTCAACCTGCTGCTGTGGCAGCTTGGGGGGCACGTCTCCCTGCCCCCACACTCACCTCGCTTGGACTTTCAGGGCCTGCAGCATGTCTTCCAAGGCACCCACATACTGGGGGGAAAATGGGGTGTCAGCCAGGCCAGAGGCCCCTGGGTGGACTGCAGGAGTCACAGCGGGGAGAGGGGTGGGGCCGGGAGAGAGGAGGAGCCAGGCCGGGGTGGGGGTGCTGCAACCTAAAACAAGGGAACTCAGAGGGCGTGGCCTGCGCTGAAGGGGTGGGGCCAGCGAGAGGAGGCGTGTGCGCCGAGGGGCGGAGCGACACTTGACGCGCGGCGCCGGCCGGAAGGGGCGTGGCCAGCGGCTTGTGGGTGGCATCCTCGGCTTCTAGGGCTCGAGGCCTCTGCGGCGGCATGGGATTCCCTCACCTTCTCCAGTCGCCACTCGTCCGGTTCCCGTTTTGCTGCCGCCATCGACTCGCAGCGACAGAGCAGCCTCACCAGGTTCAACTCTAGGCGCGACGTCGCCAGCGGGCGGTGACAGGCCCCTTCCGCCTGCGCCATCTTAGAAAGGGGCGGAAGTGCCTGTGCGGCGTCTTCCGGGAGATCGTCCCTCCCCCTCCAGGACCTGCCCCGCTACGCTGGGGACGGAAGTGGCGTTTTTGGTTTTTGGTTTTTTTAAAGCCGCAGTTTATACAAGGGTAAATCGTCCTCTTCCCAGGAGAGAGGATCTTTCTAAAATGGTAATGTTGTTGTTTGGCCTATTTGCGGTTTGTGAGGCAGAGTCTCTTTGTAGCCCGGTCGGGCCTGGAACTGCCGATCACGTCCGGGAAGCAGTGGTTGGAAGGACCGGCCCTCCAGCTTCGATCCCGGGGCATTGAGTTCTTGCTACGAAGCATCCCGAGCTCAGGGCGCAGGTTCCACAGCCAGGTCATGCCCTCCGTCTTCTCCTGGGCCCAGGCCTGGGGCTTCTCAGCTCGCTGGCGTGCCAGGCCGGCGCTTCCACCCCTTAGACCTGGCGGTTTCCATCTCTGGCCGCCTGCATCCGGAGCTCTCGCCCGGGATGGAGGGAGGAGTGAGGGCCGGGGAAGATACAGTGAGTGGGCCATCAGGGCTGGGGGGCGGCGGGGGGAGGGACAGAGAGGTAGAGATAGAGAGAAAAGGGTGTGTGTGTGGGGGGAGTTAGGGGCCTCACACACAAACGTCTACATTTTAATTGTGGTGGCGGAGGTGGGGCACGCCTTTAATTTCAGCACTCAGGACAGAGGCAAGAGGATCTCAGTTCAAGGCCAGCCTGGTGTAAAATAGTGGGTTCCAGGAAAGCCAGGGCCACACAAAGAAACTGTCTCAAAAGAACTATTTAAATCTTTTTAATACTGGATCCCCTGGCGCTGTAGTTAGGGAGACTATGAGGTCATGTGCTAGGAGCTGAGCCTTGCTCCTTGTGTTTGAATGAGGACAGCCCCCCACCACCACCACACACACACATAGGCTGGCTTTCTTTCTTTCTTTCTTTCTTTCTTTCTTTCTTTCTTTCTTTCTT
>OU015752.1:832876-856144 GCA_907169655.1 Acomys percivali | reverse complement strand
CTTTCTTTCTTTCTTTCTTTCTTTCTTTCTTTCTTTCTTTCTTTCTTTCTTTCTTTCTTTCTTTTTTTTGGTAGCCTTGCCTGTCCTGGAACTCACTCTGTAGACCAAGCTTTGAGGCCTTAAAAACTCAAGCTAGAAGCCAGGTGTGGTGGCGCATGCCTGTAATCCCAGCACTCTGGGAGGCAGAGGCAGGTGGATCTCTATGAGTTCGAGAACAGCCTGGTCTACAAAGCAAGACTAGGACTGCCAAGGCTACACAGAGAAACTTAGGAAAACCAAAACCAAACAAACAAACAAAAAATTACGCTAGGCCTCCTGGCTTACTACAGTTCTTTTCCTGCTGCTCCAGATGTGGTGGCCTCAGCTCCCTCTGCCTGCGTACTACCATGCTTCTGCTGTGACGACGGTGGCTAAACCCCAGAACTGTGAGCCAGCCCCAACTACATGTTTTCTTTTATAAGAGTTGCCGTGGTCACGGTGTCTCTTCACAGCAGTAGAGGCCCTCAGACAGTCCTCTGAAGGAACAGTAAGCACGCCTAACCCTGAGCCAGCTCTCCAGGGCTTCTGGACACAGAGCCTCGCCGTGCAGCACCACACTGGCACCTGCACCATCGTTACCACACTGACAGAATGCCTCTCTGTTGTAAGGTAGAAAGATGCTGTGCTGTATGTGCGCACATTTTACTCTGCAGCCTGCATGGCTTTGGGGCTCACGCTGGCTGGAATGGAGAAATTACAGATGTACCTACAGGAGAGCAGTATGCGTGTGCTGCTGTGTCACACATCACAGGTCAGAGGACAGCTTGCAGGACTAGGTTCCCTCCTTTCACCACAGGGCTGGCCCTAGCTGCCATTGCTTCGACTGGCCTGGCCTTCTCCCATGCCTCAGGTCACCTGGGGTCCTGCTCACTTCAGAACATGCCCTGGAGGACGCAATTCAGGGTCCACGGTGCAGGGCCTTCCTTCCCCAGCTGTGCGGCGGCCAGGAAGAGCACAGGCAGAATAGTTAGTTGTGTGGAGTTCATCATGGACCGACCACAGCTGTGTAGGAAGCTGGGGAAGTGTTTTGAAGGAGGTCCCTGAAAAGGACAGTGGCCTGTGTCTAGTCACATACAGAGCCAGTGTAGTCCGGGGGCTGGGCCAGACTGCAGGCTTCCCTGCTGCTGCCTCTGACATCAAAAGGCAATGGTGACCCTGGAGAGATGTTGAGGGCACCTTGTCCAGGGGCTGATGCTCCTTTTCTGGGCTCCACAGGCACCAGGCAGATGTGGTGCACAGTCACATATATTCAGTGCAAACACCCATTACCATGAAATAAAAATAAATCTTAGCCAGGTGCAGTGGTGGCGCACGCCTGTAATCCCAGCACTCAGGAGGCAGAGGCAGGTGGATCTGAGTTCGAGGCCAGCCTGGTGACAGAGCAAGTCCAGGACAGCCAGGGCTACGCAGAAAAACCGTCTCGGGAAAAGTAAAAAAAAAAAAAAAAAAAAAAAAAAAACGGTAAGAGGCGATAGCACTCTTCAGGTTTGGGAGTGGGGATCTCTGGGTGATGCTTGCCTTGGAGTTTTCACGGGTAGATCCCCAGGAAAAGGGAAGGCAGCTGACGCCCAGAGAGGCGCTGTGTCAGGAAGCTAGGCAAGGTGGGTCCTGGGAGGCAAGGTGCTGGCCCTTCACCCCAGCTAGGTCTCAGCCTGACCACTCACAGGGTCCCTGCTGAAGGGCAGAGCTGAGCTCTGGAGGAACTCACCAGCCCAGCTGCCCAGTGGCACCAGCTGGACCCCAGGAGGGGGCAGCAGAGAACCCCAAAAGCTGACCAAAGAAGATCCTGCTCTGGAACTGCTGCAGGCTGAGGCCTCCAAGCTTTACTGTGAGCTGCAGCCGCCTGTCCTGGAAGCCAGCCAGGGTGACCCAGGACTCCCAAGGCCTCCCCAACAAGTGTATCTGCTCAAATCTGACCCCAGAATATACTGCATGGCTGCCTCAGGGCCCCTTGGCTTTTTTGACAGATCAGGGTCAAGATTTTGCTTTGTAGCCTTGACTGGCTTGGGACTCACTGTAGATCAGGCTGGCCTCCAACTCACAGAGATCTATGTGCCCCTGCCCAGTGCTGGGATTACAGGCGTGCATCACCATGTGCAGCTCTTCAGTTTTTAATAACTAAAGACTAATTTGGGGGAAGGGGAGAGAAAGAAGGCTAGATGTAGTGAGTGGGCTAGTCCTATAAGCTGAACACTGGATGGAGCTAGCCCAGGTTCAGAGCTGTCTCAAAAGATGAAGTAGAGCTGGGTGGTGGTGGTGCACACCTTTAATCCCAGCAGAGGCAGGCAGATTTCAAATCTCTGTGAGTTCGAGGCCAGCCTGGCCTATAAAGTGAATCCAGGACAGCCAAGGCCACAGAGATACCCTGCCTGGGGGGGGGGTGGTGGTGGAGAAAGATAGCAATAACATTAACACACATGCTCACAGAAAAATTATAAGATACCTTGTTTTACCTATTAAAAGCAAGTTAAGCTGGGCATGATGGCACACCCCTTTAATCCTAGCTAGCACTCAGGGAGGCAGAGGCAGGCAGATCTCTTGAGTGGGAGGCCAGCTAACAGAAGGAGGCAGGGCAGGGTAGGGGATGGGGAGCGAGACAAAGGGCTCAGAAGACAGTCCAGAGTCCCAGTACTACCAGCCTCACAAACACCTGAGGAGGAGATACACGTTTTTGTGTTGATCCCGAGTGCGGGATGGGGAACAGACTAGTGAGAGAGCGAGCACACACACACACACACACACACACACACACACACACACACACACACTAGATTAAAAGACATTTGAAAGCCGGGCGTGGTGGCGCATGCCTTTAATCCCAGCACTCAGGAGGCAGAGGTGGGCGGATCGCTGTGAGTTTGAGGCCAGCCTGGTCTACAAAGTGAGTCCAGGACAGCCAAGGCTAACACAGAGAGAGCTAACACACAGGAGCACCAGCTCCTGACACCTGAGGCCTGCCCAGGGGTTGCAACACCTACAGGTGCCACCTACTACAACTGCAGACACTGCCCGCTCCAGCTGCTGGTGGGTAAAGCTCAGAGCAAGAGGCCGCTAGCCTGCCTGGCTAGAGCTGCAGCCGCAGCCACTTAAAACCATTGCAAAAGCTATTTACATCAAGATTCCTGACAGCAGCAAAATTAGTTACAAAGCAACGAACATCTTACAGTTGGGGTCAGCACATGAGGACGGTTACTGAAGGGCTGTGGCTCTGCGAAGGTTGAAAGCAGTTAGAGCCTGGCTCTGCAGACAGCTCTGGGCTTTGGGATGGGCCCGCCTAGCTGCCTGTGCTCAGGCACTCAGGCTTACAGGAAATAACTCATGTGGACCTTTGGCTACACAGCCCAGGCTAGCTCTCAACTTCTGAGCCTGTTGCCTGTTACAGAAGGTTGTGAGACCCCCGTGTGGGTGCTGGGAACCTCAACATGTACAAGAGTTCTTACCACCCCTCCAGTCCTGGGCCCATCACTTGAGGGGGGATGTGGGATTTCTCACTCTCAGTAGTTTGCAGTTTCAGGACGTGGATGCCCACCCTGGACTGGCCTCTGCAGGCCCAGCGGTAGCCTGAGGGCCGCAGCCTCCTTAAGGAATGGGCCCTTTTCTTTCTCTCTCCATGAAGAGCCTGACTCTGTAGCCCGAGCTAGCCAGCAGCTCCCGACTCAGCTCCCAGGTGCATCCTAGGCTAATGGCAGCTCTTCTTCAGTTCCGACTCTGGGAGGGACAACTCAGGCAGTGCTGGCTGGGTGCTCAGACAGGACTCGCCCTGTGCCCAACCCTTCCCAGCCACAGCAGCAAGGCCACACCAACACTTCTCAAGCACTTTTATTTCACACCTCCCATGGCTTCCTTGGTCCAAGGCTGGTGGCTGTGTATCCAGGGCAGGGGTAGAGGGCCTAAGAAGGGAGCTGGGCTCTAGAGAGCCCAGCCTGTCGCTGCAGAGGAACTTCAGGACACGCACTGCTGGCCCCTAAAGGTCCCGAGTCCCTGGCTGCTTGCACCCCACAGGGCAGGCGGCACCACTTCCACTGCACTCGCCAAGGCTCAGTGGGCAGAGCTGTGGGCTGCATTCAGGCTTCCTACGCCTGCCCTGTCTTCAGCCAGCAGCTGTGACCCTGTGGAAAGCTCCAACAATTGTGAAGTTCTCTGGCCAGATAGATAGCCACCACTGGGAGGCATTTGAAGGGCAGAAGATGCCCTATTGCATCTCCTGTCCACTGGTGTGGAGCGCAGCAGCTAGGCGTGGTCCACATGTCCATATCACAGGCATGGCACGCCCATGTCCAGGTTACAAAGTGGACAGAGTTAATATACAAGCCAGACGTACACATACAAAAAGTTTGGTCCTCCATTAAGGCTGTTACAACATAAAAGTTATGTAAACGGAGAAACAGTTACTGAAGCACAAAGGGCCACTGCTGTGCAGATGGGGCCTCTAGTGACTCCAGGCCATCAGCTCCTGGCCTCTATGACACACAGAGCCAGTGCCCACCTCATCCCTCTGGGAGCCTTTCATTCTGGATCCTTCTCAGACAGTGAAGGCCAGCTCCACAGAGGGGGCACCCAGATCTGGGGTTCCAGGACGTGCAGACTGCCCACCACAGTCCTCAGCCATTGGCCTGGCCGGAGCTGGGGGGCAGGCAGTACGTAGGGGGGTCGGAGTACCTGCGTTTGGCCCCAGGAAGTGTGGCAACGTGGTCCAGGGGTTCCAGGGTGCCCTGCAAGGGCAGGCCAGCCCCAGGGGTGATGTATACAGAGTGCACCTGGTCTTGTCGGCGAGCGGGTGGCTCTCTGCGCCTCACTGGAACATCCGCCTCCTGGAGAGCAGGCGCCCAGCTGGTCAGGTGCAAAGGCAGGCCCGGCGGGAGCTTGATGTTGGCCGTGGGCATGACAGGGGTCCTCCGGGGTGTCTTCACTCTGACCGTGACGAAGGATGTCGGCCTTCGGCGTGGAGGGGCGGCGGCCACGGGGAGGGGGCTCGGGGTGGGCACACTGGGGCAGGGGAGAGCAGGTGCGGGGGGCCCTTGGAGAGACAGACTCCGGGTTACTGCCGCGGGGGCGTGGGTGGATTCCCACCCTGGGCCTGCCACTGCGGGAAAGATCATCGAACGCCACCTTGACACTGACCTTCCACAGTCCCCCGTGCGCCCCTCTCCTCCAGCAGGCTCTCGGTGCTGGCTGAAGTCTCGGAGTCCAGATTCTCCTCATCAGAGCCTCGCGGGTCCAGCTCCGGCAGCCGGTATGTGATGTCCTCCCTGAGGGTGGAGCACCATATTTGAGCCCATTCCCTCCAGCAGAAGATCCCCAAAGCAAGTGGTCCTGTTCCTCTGAGGCCCTCCCTCACGCCCAGCACAAGCAATCAGTGATGCCCTTGGCATCTGGGCCTCCAACCCCGCAACCAGCTTAGCCTCAGCGCAGGTCTAGGATGTTCCTGCCTAGAGCACCTGCCCAGACTGGGGAGCGTTAGAGAGAATGGGGCGCATGACACTTGCTTCTCTTCTTTGATGGACTGGATCCGCTCCATGAGAATCTCCTTTTCCCGGTCCTCATCACCGCCTGTTGCCTCCTCGGGGAGAGCCCCCAGCTCCTCCAGGTTGCTGTCCTGAACCACTGGGGTCCTGGGGCTTTTGGTCTGAAACACAGAAGAGTCTGGTCTGACTCAGAGCTGGAGGGCGGAGCTCAGGGCGTGGGTGGAGCCCAGTGCGTGGGTGAAGGGAGGGGCTGAGGATCTAGGTTAGTAGTGATTTGTAAGGTAGACCCCCCCCTCTAGTGCTCTGTGCCTGGTGCTGTCAGGAATCTAGTGGGGACCAGGGACCAGCATGCACTTCCACGATGTTAGGACATGCTCTGTGCTATGGCCAAGACTACCCAGCGTGCACCTGGAGACATGCAGCTCGGCCCACGCAATGCGTACATACCCGGACCCCCTCATAGGGAGACGAAAACCCCAGTTTGAGAGGCCATAGCTAGGGGAGAGATAACACAGGTGAACAGGTGTGCTGAGCCTGCCACACGGGCACGAGCAGGACCAGGCCAGCTGGCAGCAAGCTGAAGACCCACGGGCGCCCACAGGAGCTAGGACCTGCCCCTCCCACAGCACCAGCACAGGGAAGTCCCTGTGCGCTACATTCAGGCGAGAACTACCCGCCACCCACCCCCCCACCCAGGGACAGCCTGTATCTTGCTAAGTGGGCAGCCTTCTGGTGAAGGCACGGGTGAAGGCCCCATCTGGGCCTCCACACTGCTCATTTCCAAGTCTGGAATGGGGGAACCGCCCCATTGCCCAGGAGGCGGGGCTTAAACCCCTCCGCAGTCAGGGGAGGCCGGCAGGCGGCAGCACTCACGGCGTTGTGCCGCAGCAGGGAGAGCCTGCGGGAGGCGATGCTCTCGGCCGCCTCCAGCTGGTTGATCTCCTCCATCTTCACTTTGTACTTCCTCGTCTGTTCTTTGATGAGCATCTCCACACACCTGTGCACGAAGTTGGTCGGTTCCTGTCCAGTGGCTGGGGAGGGCAGTCCCACAAAGCCAGCAGGGTCTGGGCCGAGGCCAGAACCCTTGTGACCCTAGGCGGCTCACTTTGCCTTTCTGATCCTGAAACTCCCGTCCCTTGTCGCTGACAGCACCCAGGATGGAGGTAAAAGGCTAGTGCAGGTGGGGAGCAGAGCCCTAGCAGCAGCAGGGGGACTACTCTAACTACAGGGCAGAGCTGGGCCGCCTGACCGGCAGCTCAACCCCCATAGAGCCTATCTGACAGTGAGTACCAGGGACTCAGCTCAGACCTGACAGAGGACAAAGGGGAGCCTTCAGGCCCTCAGGGGTCACAGGGCACACCCCGTTATGACCAGAGTGCTGAGGACACGGGAAATTAGTCTGCTCTACCTCCCAGTGGCTTTAGGCTCCTTTCTCACCTACCTTTGGTGGCCAGGAGCATGGCAGGAGACCACAGAAACCCTAACTCTAACCCTAACCCTGAGAAAGCGGCCAAAGGTGACAGGCCATAAAAAGGTCCTCTCCTGAAAGGTTTTAATTTTTTCATGGGCGACAGTGGGGGAGGAGGTGTGGAGTATGGCACCTAGATCCTCATGCGTCAAGCTAAAACTCCACACGGAGCCACATTGCCGCCCTTCTGAAGGTTCCCCGCGTGCGAGTGCGAACGGCAGGACGGAAGCTGCTTCCTGGCTGCCCCTCCTCATGGGGCTCGGGAGTCTCTTCTCTTGAATGCTTCTCAAGAGACCCAGAACAAGGTCTTCCCTGAACAGGGAGACATGAGTCTGTGCTCTCCCTGTAGGGAGCACCACCTGTACGCTGCCAGCATTGTGGTGGCTTCTGGAACCCCAGTTTCACTCACCTCAAATTCACCTTTTACTAAGTACTAGATTTTAGTTAAAATGGTATTACAGCACATGCTGAGCAGGCCTGCTGGGGCGTGTGGCGCCTGCTTCCAACACTAGCATCACAGAAAAGGAAGGGGTGCACGCGTGCGAGCATGTGTTGGGAAGTTGAGGGAAGGCTACTGAAGAAACCTAAGGAGCCACCAGAAAGATGGCTCAGGGGTTAAGGCTCCAAATCTGATGCCAAAGTCATCAGGTGGCGTTCCACCCAGACCTATACGGGAGGAAGTTGTCCTCTGACCTCCAATAAGCACCATGGTGTATGTGGCCTCCCCCATAAGATATTGATTAAAAAAGGAACTTAATGACACTGGTCCCCTGCCCAGGCAAGCCACGGTCACCAGCAGGCTCCTCTGGGCTTATTCTTTAAGCAGCCTTTTCTTTTGGGGGCAGGGTTTGAGACAGGGTCTCTCTGTGTAGCTTTGACTGTCCTGGACTCACTTTGCAGACCAGGCTGGCCTTGAACTCACAGAAATCCACCTGCCTCTACCTCCCGAGTGCTGGGATCAAAGGTGTGTGCCACCTCGCCCAGCTGCAGCCATGGTTTTGAGTGAGCTTTCTTTGATTTTGGAGACAGTCTTGCTCTGTGGCTGGCCTGCAACTCCAGATTCTCCTGCTTCAGTCTCCCCACTGTGAGGATACAGGACATTGCAGCCAGCTGGGGCCAGGTGACTCACGTGGTAATCTTCAGCACATCTTTCATGCTGGTCAGGGGGTCGGAGTTATCAGGGCAGCGCAGCAGGCAGGGTGCGAAGATGATGGCCAGAGCTCCCGGAGACATGCGATTCACATCCTCAAGCAGGGCCACCCTGTAGAGTCAACAATTAGATGGCGCCCGGCTCTGACCCCAACGTCAGGCTCACGGACACGCAACCCGGCCACAGGGCACAGGTGCTCGGTCCCGGGGGGGGGGGGGGGGGGGGTCACTTGCTTGACAAGGTGGAAGATGAGTCGCTCCAGGGAGGTGTGGTTGGCCTCAGGCAGGTGGTCCAGGACTGCATAGATGGCAGCCAGCTGCTCCTGCTTCTCTGGCAGCTCTGGGGACAATGGGGCTGTCAGTCCCGGGTGGTGCCCAAGGGGAGACAAACCCAGCCCAAACCGCAGGCCCCAGCAGGACGTGCCTGGGCCTCACCCCTCCTTCACGGCTCACCAACAGCCCTGAGGAAGTCCCCATACTGCGCAAAGGTCATGAGGGGCTCAGGCAGCTCCCGCAGCCACTGCTTCAGGACACCGGTGATGGCGTGGATGGGGAAGTCCTCTAGCTTCACTGCGGCGGGGTCTACGGGGTAGGACACGTGCGTGAGCGGTGTATGTGCGGCACTGGCCAGCGGGGCGCGGCCGAGGCACAAGCTCGCGGTGCCCACCTGTCTGCAGTGCCTGCCGCAGTTCTCGCGTCCGGTTGGCAGCGCCTGATTTGCGGTAGAGGCCCTCGGTGTACAGGCCATGCATCTCTACGTGCTCCAGAAGCTTCTCCAGCACAATGGGCACGGAGGCCTTGTCACTGGTCAGGCTGTCCACACATACCCCAAAGTGGCCTGGCTCGGCACCCGGCTCACCCTACAGTGCGGGGTGGGGAGTCAGGCCTAGGTGCCCAGCCTCCTCCCATCCCTTCCACACGTGCTGTCCTTAAAGGGATACCCGGGAGGGGCCACTTGCTCCATGCAGCACCCACAGGCTGGGTGGCCCTTCCTGGGGAGACGGCACCCTGACCCCCCTGCAAGAAGTGGATTCTGATTCTTGTGACAGGAACACAGGGCCCCACACTGGCATCCAGCTGAGGGCTCCCTCTGCAGGCCCACGGCTCCTCTGCAGGGGTGGGACCTGGGTTGGGGCTTCAGCACTAGGAATGGGCGTGTCCTGCAGTGGAACCTGAGGCCACAGCCCCTCCTGCCACGCCCGGGGAGCCCTGGGTGGGCGGCTCACCTTCCTCCTTCCCGGGTAGGAGCAGTAGCTCTGGATCTTGTGCACACACTTCTTGTGGCAGGTCATCTTGCACACTACAGGGCCAGAAGAGAGGTCACTGAGTGTGCACACAGGACCCCAGACTCCGGGGACACATGGTCCCTCACTGTCTAGGGAGTGTCCTGATTCTCCTGAGAGGATGGTGGTGGTGACCGCTGGTCACACAGGAGGTCCCTTGGGGACTCAAGTCTCATGTTTGAAGCTGCATGAGCTGCACGCACACACAGAGGCAGCCACGTCATCTGCTTCTGTGCACGTGTGTGCATGTGCTGAGGAGCATTCTGAGGAGCGGGCACGAGGCAGGGGGAGGGCACACACTAGGCCAAGACAAGGCAAGGCTCACCACTGCACAGCAGGGCCTTGTCCATGAGCCAGATGTAGGAGAGGCATTGCTCGCACGACTGTGGGATGTTCACCTGGTAGCTGGCGAACACGTGTCCATTGTGCTCCTGGACCTGGGGGGGGGGGGTTGCTGAGTGAGCACCGCCATCCCAGCAGCAGCTCCTTTCTCCAGGACTGCACACGGTGTACATAAGAGCCAGTATGGACATGCATGCACTCGCATACACACGACCACTCACGGCATGTGTACACAGACACGCACGCACACAGGTACTCACAGCATGTATATACACACGACTACCCATGGCATGCTGAACACACAGACACAGACACACACGACTACTTACGGCATGTGAACACAGACACACACACACACACACACACACACACAACTACTCACAGTATGTGTGTATACACACACACACACACACAGACACATACACATGACTACTCACAGCATGTGAACACACAGACACAGACACACACACACACACACACACACGACTACTCACGGCACGCTCCTGCTTCCGCTTCTTCTTCTGGGCTTTGCTCTGCTGAGAGACAGAGATGAAGCCATGTGGGGATGCCTGCCCAGCCTGACTGTCCCCTGGGAATGGGGCCTTGGGGCACCACAGCCCTCCAAGCCTGGAGTAGCTAAGGCCCCTTAACACCCGAGGCCTGCTCAGTGCAGCAGATGCCCACAGAGCCAGCGAGAGAAGCGTGTGACCAAATGGGCGGGGCTGGGCCAGTAAGACATGGAGTAGGCACAGCAGCAGCTGCACCGGGCCCGGGGTGGGGCTGTGGGCAGAGCTATGGGTGGGGCCAGGGCCGGGGCCGGGGCTGTGGGGTGGAGCCGCCTACCTTGGTGGGTTCAAAGTCGGCCTTGGTATAGCTGCGTGTGAACTCGTCCAGCAATGACTGGAAGACATTGAGGACCAGGTTCGTGTCCTTCTCCCCGCGCTCGGAGGCCAGGTTGCTGACCACGATCTGGTAGTTCTCCATCAGGTCCTTGTAGCCTACGTGGATCTTCCCGTTCTGCAGGGACATGGCAAGGTGTCCCCATGTCCCAGGAGGGGGCAGTGGGGTGAGGACATGACAAAGTGTCCCCGTGTCCCAGTAGGGGGCAGTGGGGTGGGCACATGACAAGGTGTCCCCGTGTCCCAGCAGGGGGCTGTGGGGTGGGTCTGGGGAGGCACTGGCAGCTGGGGTGCGGTCACCACGTACAGGCACAGAGTACATGGTCTTAATGTTGCTCCTGAAGCGCTCAGTGGCCTCAATGAACAGGCTCTCGATGGGTGTCTTCTGTGAGCGAAGGTCGTTCACCTGCGTGGAGAGAGCAGTCAGGCTGCTGGCTCAGAATGCACAGCAGGCGTGAGACACGCGGCATCTAGAAAGCCCTGAACAAGCACAGGTGGCCAGGTGGCCGGGGAGAGGCTGTCCATAGCTTCTCAACAGAGGTGGTCCCCTGCTCTGCCTGGCCATTCTAGCCCAAAGGGCATCATGTGTGTGTGTGTTTGAAGCAGGATTCGTTGGGGTTCTGCAGTGCCTGGGTGGACCAGGGCCTCAGGAGGTGCAAGCACTGTACCCCTCAGCCACTCAGCCAAACCCTAATTCACCAAAGAAGTTTTTTTTTAAAGATTTGTTTAAGTATATGAGCATCCCATCGCATGCACACCCGAATGCCGAAGAGGAGGACAGCATCAGATCCCATCACAGATGGTGTGAGCCACACGGTGGGTGCTGGGAATTGAACTCAGTACCTCAGAAAGAACAGCCAGTGCTCTTCTGAGCCACCTCTCCAGCGGGAGAGTAATTTTTGGAATAGTTTGGCTTGGAACTTGCAGTCCTCCTGCCTCAGCCTCCCAAGGCCCGTGGCAACTGCAGCTGTGGATTCACACAGGAAGAGCAAGGGGACATGCAGTGTCCAGCAGAGCCCTGCGCACTGGGACCTCCCAGCGGAGCCCTTTGCTGGAAGCTCTTCAGAGACAACAGTGTTAAGGTGGAGCCTGGCTTCCCCCTCAGCCAGGAATAAGGCTCACACCAACATTACAGCATACACACTGACCTAGGGTGAGGGAAATCCAGGAAAGCCAGGGCTACAGAGATGCTGTCTTGAAAAATCAAAAACCAAAACCAAAACCAAAACCAAACCAGCAGTCGGGAGGCAAAGGCAGGTGGATCTCTGTGAGTTCAAGGCCAGACTGGTTTACAAAGTGAGTCGAGGACAGCCAAGGCTACACAGAGTAACCCTATCTCAAAAAACCAAAAAAAAAAAAAAAAAAAAAAGAAAAACCAAAACCAACCAACAGTTTAGGGGCTAGGGGATATGTGGGTGCAGTGGTTAACAGCTGCAGTGCCAGAGGAACCTGGGTTCAATTCCAGCACCCGCACTGCAGCCTGAAGCCACCTGCAAACTTTAACTCCAGGGAATCTAATGCCTCCTCTAGCCCCTGTGGGCACTGCATACATGTGGGACACACACATACATGCATGCAAAATACTCATATATACTGAATTTATATTTTAATTTGAAGGATGCATGTTATAGTATGAATGGAGCTGGCTGTCTTACAGGGTGTGGGTCTGGGGTATCAAACTTGGGTCATCAGGGTTGGCAGCAAGGACCCCTGAGTCACCTCGACGGCCTAACTGCTGTTTTCTGTAAACCCGATCATGTGCCCCCACTGTGTCGTGAGCTCAGCTCTGTCCTGAGTGCTGTGGGGAGGTGCCTCCTCCTGTGGGCAGGTCCCTGCAATCTTCTGTATTGTTTAATGCCCTGATGTCGGGCATCAGAATGCAGACCCAGGATGGGCAGCCGCTGACTGCACTATCTACCTCCAGCCTGGGCAGACCCAGCCTGGGCAGCCGCTGACTGCACTATCTACCTCCAGCCTGGGCAGCTCACCTTGTTGAGCAGAAACTCGTCCAGAAACTTGAGCTCATTGGCGTTGGTGATTTTGCGGAACACCGACTCCCGCCACCGCTCGGATACCGTGATCTGGCCCACCTTGCGATTTCGGTTCTTCTTTCCTTTGGGGGGCTTCTCGCCTGCAGCCTGGCGGTGCTGCTGGCTAGAAGGAGCTGTGGGGACATGGGTCAGCCGGAAGCAGTCAGTAACGGGCACCCAGATGCTTGCCAGGTCCACAGCCCCGACCATACCCAGGGTGCAGAGCGTGGTGCGCGGGCCAGCAGCTGTGAGCATGGCCAGGCGGCTGATGCTGGAAGTTAAGGGGAACCAACCTTCTAGACTCTTCTTGGTGTGGGCTTCCTGTGGGGTTTGCCCACCACTGCCCTCAGTCTCCTCCACACCCTCCAGGCTGGGCTTCTTATCCTTGGCTTTGTGCAGGAAGAGCCGTTTAAAGGCAGATCTGCAGAGAACGCAAGAGTTTCTTGTTAATTCTTTACTTATGGGTATGCGTGTGTGGGGTGTCTGCCATGTGAGTGCAGTACCACTGGAGGCTCAAGGACGGGGTGCGGTTCCTCTGGAGTTTCAGTGACTGAATCACCAGATGTGGGTGCTGGGAATTGAACTTGTGTCCTCTGGAAGCAGGACAAGTGCCCTTAACCACTGAGCTGTCTCTCTATTCCCATTTTCTTTTCTTTTTTTTTTCTTTTTGAGACAGGGTCTTGCCTTGAATGCTAAGCGCCTCCAGCAGCTTGGATTAGAGGCTGTGTCACCACACCTTGGACTGAAGGCTGTCACCTTAGAGGCTGTGTCACCACACCTTGGATTAGAGGCTGTGTCACCACACCTTGGATTAGAGGCTGTGTCACCACACCCTGGATTAGAGGCTGTGTCACCACACCCAGACATTTTGCTTTACAGACAGAGTCTCTAGGCAGCCCAGGCTGGCCTTGGCGTCTGAGGCAGCTGGGACACGTGTGTGAGTGGAGCACCGCATCTCAGTTCTGTGAGAGGTTTAAGGCCCAAGAAGCAAATGTTAGTAGGAGACAGAGCCTCTACCAAGGAAGCTGTACCAAGGAAGATGTAGAACAAAAACGGAGGCCAGACATGGGGCATACACTTGGAAGCATGCAGGAGACCAGGAGCTCCCAGGTTTAAAGCCAGCCTGGGCTGCATGACACCTTGTGTAAAAGGTGTGAGGGACAGGGAAAGCTGAGTGACATGACAGCCCACACCTGCAATCCAGCTGGCGGGAGGCTGGCACAGGGCGTTTGCCACACATGTATGAAGAGGACGAACTACCTCATCACCAACCAGGAGCTGGAGCGTAACAATGCTGCTTCCTTTAGAACCAGCCTCAGCTGTATGGAAGGGAGGCACTTAGTTATCCCAGATTCGTTGGGGTTTTTTGTTTTTGTTTTTCAAGACAGGGTTTCTCTGTGTAGTCTTGGCTATGATGGACTCTCTTTGTAGACCAGGTTGGCCTCGAACTCAGAGATCTGCCTGCCTCTGCCTCCTAGTGCTGGGATTAAAGGTGTGTGTGCGCCACCACACCGAGTTTATCCCAGACTTTTAAAAAATTGTATTTATTTATTATGTATACAGTGTGCAGCCTGCATGTTCATCTGCATGCCAGAAGAGGGCATTAGATCACATTGTAGATGGTTGTGAGCCACCATGTGGTTGCTGGGAATTGAACTCAGGACTTCCTAAACATATACATGTAGGGAGGTGGTGGTGGCGCACATCTTTAATCCCAGCGCTTGGGAGGCAGAGGCAGGCAGATCGCTGTAAGTTTGAGGCCAGCCTGGTCTATAAAGCGAGTCCAGGACAACCAGAGCTGTTACACAGAGAAACCCTGTCTCTAAAAATAGAACTAAAACATGTAAGTGTATATGACCATTACCTGTTTGTTTCTGGTTGGTCTTAAACTTATAAATGTATTATGTTCTGGATATCTAGGTTACAGATTATTAGTTTATAAATTATTAAATATGGTCAAAAAAATCTAAACCAAAAAAGTTAACTTAAACTCATAACTTAGAGTTAGAGTCATTCTGAACAACAAATGACACAAACCCTCTCCTCAGGCTTCTGCACTTCAGCCCCAGAAACCAGGCCTGCGTGCACAAGGGCTCCCACACCTTCAGCTAGCAAGCAGCTTCTCTTCCGTTTAAAATTGCGTTTCTTAGGCCGGGTATGGTGACACACGCCTTTAATCCCAGCACTTGGGAGGCAGAGGCAGGCACATCGCTGTGAGTTAGAGGCCAGCCTGGTCTACAGAGTAAGTCTAGGACAGTCAAGGCTACACAGAGAAACCCTGTCTCGAAAAACCAAAAAAAAAAAAAAGATCCTTTCTGTCCTCAAAGCCCTGGAGCCATGTGCCAGGCGTGGTGGCACATGTTTTTCATCCCAGAACTCAGCAGGCAGAGGCAGGAGGATTTCTGTGAGTTTGAGGCCAGCCTGGTCCACAAAGTGAGTCCAGGCCAGACAAGGCTACACAGAGAAAAAAACAAAAAAGATACTTTATTTTGGTATTGCAAAAACAACCTTAAGATATATTTAAGGAGCCAGGCACTTAAATCCCAGCACTCGGGAGGCAGAGGCAGGCGGATCGCTGTGAGTTCGAGGCCAGCCTGGTCTACAAAGCGAGTCCAGGACAGCCAAGGCTACATAGAGAAACCCTGTCTCGAAAAACCAAAAAAAAAAATTTAAATAAATAAATAAATAAAAGATATATTTAAGTATATAAAACTATAGGAACTTTATAAAATTTATCAGATACTTATAAAATGTCTATTAACATATGACCTTGATAAATAACAACTGCTAACACATACTGGGCTCATATGCCTCATCTTCTTATGCTTCACTTTGTTAACCAAGAAAAAATTATATTAGCCGGGTGTGGTGGCGCACGCCTTTAATCCCAGCACTCGGGAGGCAGAAGCAGGGGTATCGCTGTTAAAACAGTCTTTTTTGGTTTTTTTGTTATTATTGTTGTTTGTCTTTGGGGTTTTTTTGAAACAGGGTTTCTCTGTGTAACAGCCCTCGCCATCCTGGATGACTTACTTTGTAGATCAGGTTGGCCTGAAACTCACAGAGATTTGTCTTCTTCTGCCTCCTGAGTGCTGGGATTAAAGGCGTACGCCACCACTCCCGGCCTGAACAGTCTTAATACAATAGTAATCATGTATTATCATTGATGTTACAACAACAACAACAACACCCCCCAAAAAAACTGTTCAGAGCTTTAACATTTATCAGATTTTAAATTGTGTCCCAAAGCAACTTGTCTCCTTTTGTAAACTTAAAAAGATTCTTATAAGCTTCAAACTGATTTGGCTCCGCCTGCCACAAGTCAAATGGGCTCCAGAGAAGTGCATCCAATTGTCCAACTGTTCCTGAAAATGGGAATGTCCCCTGACTTGGGATTCCTCACCTTCCCCACTTACTAAAAAATGTTAATTCTGTCCCTAGTCTGTATTTGTCTCAGCAGATTTTCCCTTGGCTGACAGACTCCATCCAGGAATCCCCTGCGGACTGCAAGCGGCTGAGCCTGCGGCTTTCTGAGAGGTGCTGTAAACCAGTCCAGCCAATAAGATTGCTCCCCGTCTGTCAACTGGATCAGCTAATCAGATGCCTCTGATACCTGCCCCACTGCCCAGCCTTTGTCTATCACGTCAGCCTTCCTGGGCCCTGTAACACCATCCTCCTGTAACACCATCCTCCTGTCAGCTGGAAGTAGTTACAAAAGAGACATGTCATCCACTGTCCCACCCAACAGGCTGAAATGCTAAGTCAAAGGGGGCTCCCTGGCTACAGGACAAATGATTACCCATAATGCCAACTGACATACCAAAGATGGGTCTGCGCTAACAGACGTGTTAAGGGTGACTCTCAAGTTTCCTAATGACACAGCCTCTTACCTACTTGTAACTTCAGGGGACTTACAGAAAAATAAAACTTGTTGTAAATTCCAGATAAAATTGTTCAGTGTTCAATAACCTTCCATCTATCTGAGTCTGGTGTTTGAGTGGTCAGTGTGCAGCTAGTCCTGGGTAACATGTGCACTTACTGGCCAGCCTAGGTGAATCAATGACCTGTAAGTTCTGTGAGAGACCCTGACCTAAAATGTGAAGATGGAGAGTGTGCTGGTTTGAATGAGAATGGTCCCAAAGGCCCAAATAAGATCACCAGGATGCAGAACTGTTTGGGAAGGATCAGGAGGCGTGGCCTTGTTGGACTGAGTATGTCACTGGGGTGGGCACTGAGGTTTCAAAAGCCCAGGCCAGTTACAGAGAAATCCTGTCTGGGGAAACAAAACAGTAATAAAGCCCAGGCCAGGCTGTCTGCAGATCAGGATGCAGCTCTCAGCTTCTGCTCGGTGTCATGCTTGCCGCCATGACGATCATGGACAAACCCTTAGAAACCTCAAGCAAGCCGGGTGTGGCGGCACACACCTTTAATCCCAGCACTCGGGAGGCAGATCGCTGTGAGTTTGAGGGCAGCCTGGTCTACAAAGTGAGTTCAGGACAGCCAAGGCTACACAGAGAGACCCTGCCTTGAAAAACAAAAAAACAAAAAAGCCCAAAAAACAAAAACCTCAAGCAAGTCCCCCACTAATGCTGTCTTCTGAAGAGCTGCCGTGGTCATGGTGTTTCCTTACAGGGAGGACTAGAGAAAGGCACAGCACCAGCCTCTGACACCCGCCTGTGGCATCAGGCAGATCACCTGACTGCCTGTGGCTTCCTGGGGCAGTATTACCACCCTGTGGCACCCTGTTTCCCGAGGTGGTCCCAAGCTGGGCTAAGTGGGAAGGCTCAGTGGGTAGCTGTCCAGTAAACCTGTCTGGAACTGTGCCTCGTGGATGCAACCAGCTCAGGGGTGTTGCAGCAGGGCCCTGCGCATCTTTGGTGGATGGTGCTGCAATCACTTACTTCGAGTCACCCTGGGAGCCAGGAGACAGGCCCGCATCGAGACCAGTGGACGCATCTCCCGACTTCTTCTTGTGGATGGATGGCTTCTTGGTGCTCAGGTCCCCATCGATTTCAGCTGAAGCCTGCAAGGGACAGATGCAGGGAGCATGCTGAGTGAGAGCCTCAGCAGGGGCCCACACCTGGCTCAAATCTCTCCATTCCCATCCCCAACTCCACTCTGAATTTTCTGTCTTTAAAGATTCCATTTAATACTTTGGTTTTCTGTGACAGGGTTTCTCTGTGTAGCCCTGGCTGTCCTGGAACTCACTCTGTAGACCAGGCTGTCCTGGAACTCACAGAGATCTGCCCTCCCTACCTCTGCCTCCTAAGTGCTGGGATTACAGGTGTGTATTACCACTACCTGCCAAAGATTCTATTTTTTAATTATGTGTGTGTGTGCGCGCGCAGGACTATGCGTGTGTGTGGGTGCTCACGGAGTGCTCACGTGGATCCCCCAGAGATTGTGAGCCATCGGGCACGGGGGCTGGGAGCACAACCTAGTCATCTGCAGGAGCAGCAAGTGTTCTTAACCACTGGACCATCCCACCAGCCCCCATTTCACCTTTAGAGAAAGGCTGTCAGGCTGCTCTAGAACTTTTCAGCATTGAGGCTGGCTTGTACGTGAGACTCTCCTGTCTCCGCTTCCCAAGTGTCAAGGTGACAGGGGTACACTGTCAAGCTTGCTCAGTATGTGTGTATGTATGTGTATCTATGTGTATATGTGTGTGAGCATGTTTGTGTGTGTGTATGTCTGTATTATATGTGAGTGGGTGTATGTATATGTGTGTCTGTATGTATGTGCATGTGTATATGTGTGTGTGTCTATATGTATGTGTGTATGTGTGGGTGGGTGCTACAGCTTTACCTGTACCTTGCCCGGAGATAGCTTGGAAACGTCACTGGTGGAGAAGGAGATGCGCCTCTCCCTGTGAGACCACAGACCACAGCGTTACTAATAGGCACCATGCAGAGGGCTGCAGACTCAATGCAGTGACTCTCCCTGGGTGGGGTTGCCCTCGCCTGTCCGAGCAAACACTTGGCTTTCCAGCATCCCTTCCATCAACCCCTTGTTCCATCTGCCCATCCGCCCATCCATCCACCCATCATCTAGGGACCTGCCCACCTCCAGTCAGCCTGCCTTCCCATCCACCTGCCGCTGGTCCCTTCATCTCTCTCTGAGCCACTATTTAACTACTCACCTGTCAGATCAACTACAGGTCTAGCCTCCCTCGCCCACCAGCAGCACGTGATGGGAGGGGCCAGGATGGCATCCAACATCCTGATACAGGGTCCCCCACACACACACTCCCGGCCTCTGCCCAGCAGTACACCGCCAAGGAGTCCTGTATAGGTGTCCCACCTCCAACTCCACACTCCCTTCAGGCCAGCACTGGCCCCAGAGGCCGGAGATGTGTCTCCGAGACGTCAGTCACACAGGTGCAGGCAGCCATGCCCCTTCCCTCTTTGCCATGGCTAACATTCTGTGAGCAAGCCCCAGTCACGGATGGGGAAACTGAGACCCAGGGATCAGGGAGGGAAGGAGGACCTGCAGGGTCCTTCACGCAGGCTGCCTGGCCAACACACCATCTGCAGTGCTGGGGATAGCCAGGGCCCAATGTGTGCCCAGCAAGCTCCTCCTGCTCTGTGCTTTCCACTTGGCAGGGCACCTGCCTACCTGGCAATGATGGGCACACTCATGGCCCTGGGACATTGAGCTGGTGTTGCCCACCCCCGGGTGCCCTCAGCCCTTCATGGCGGGTAGCTTACTCTGTGGGAGTGAGGGCTGTAGCCCGGTGCTTCTCACTCAGGTCCAGGGATTGGCTCAGCATGCCACTGGTGCCACCAGCAGCCAGCAGCTTCTTGCCTCGCCAGCTCTCCACAGCTGTGGCCAGGCGCTCCATGTCTGGGTGTTGGTATCGATGGATCTGGGTGGAGCCACTGGGACTCTCTGCCTTGTCCTGAGCCTTGGGGCTGTTCCCACCTTTGTCTTTATCCTTGGGGGACTCAGGGGTGCTGCTGGGGACCATAGGACTGACCCTACTGTCTAGGGCTAGGCTAGTGGGCCTCTGCACAGGGCCAGGACTGGGGCTCCAAGGTGGGGCTCCCCCAACCTGCAAATGTTTTGGAGGAGAGGGGGCTATGGCCTCAGTCCACGCCTCCAAGGGCAGTCCATCTTCCCTGGGTCCCTTTGTGTCCTCAGGGATGCTCTCCCCTATGTCCAGGCTGGCCCTTCTGGAAGGTTCTCTGTGGGTACTGCTCTCCTCCTTGCAGGACTGGATGTGTTTGTTCTGTAGCTCAACATGCTCCAACCCTCGCTGCCGCCGTGACTCTCGCTTCTCCCGGCTGCTGGGGACTTTCTCATGACTTTCGGCTGGCACCGTTTTTTGGGCTGGGGCCCCCTTCTCCAGGCTGGGTGCCTCCTTCTGAGGTGGGGACGTGCCAACTGGAGACCTGTCATTTATCCGGGTCTCAGCCTCCACACCCAGACTCTCAGGGCCCTCGGTGTGCTGCACAGGGTGCTCAGATAGCTGCTCCTCAGTGGCCACCGGGCCCGGCCCGCCCGCGGAGGTCGCTGCCCTGGCTCGCTCCTCCACCTTCTGCTTCTCTGACACCATCTGGCTGAAGCTAGTGGGAAGCAAAGGGGGACACTGCCAGATGGGAACTCCTGTGTGGCTCTGGGGCAGCACCCACCTGGGTAGTGGTGCCCCCCCCCCAGGTAGTGCCCCCCCCTCCAGGGCTGGGTGCCTGGGATGGGCGCACAGGACAGTAGAGGTTATTTTGAGTTGGTCCCAGCCGCCTCTCCACCAGGCATGAATCACCTGCTCTGGGGGGCAGGTGGAAGAAGCAGCCTGCTCCCTCTTGTGCCTGCAAATGCTGATTTGTGGCCAGGCCCTCCCCACTTCTCTGCACCCCGATTGAGGTCCTCAGTGCTACTGGCTCCCCTTACCTCCTGCGCTGCAGGTGGCCGCGACAGAGGCTCTGCAGGCGAATGATGCTACGTCTTTGGCGGTGGTAGGCCTGCCGCTGCAGGTAGCCCCTCCAGGCGGCCTGCAGGTACACAGCAGCCTGCGTCCTCTGCAGCGCACGGCGCACTCGGTAGGACCGCCAGCAGGCCTGGATGGTGAGGGCAGCGCCCTTCATCTGCAGGAAGTGCCTGCGCTCCAGCACCATCCGGAACCAGCTCTGCAGCAACAGGATCCTGCGCAGGACCTCACCATGCAGCCTCTCCTGCAGGGCCTGCCGCTCTGTCTCTTTCAGGAAGACCTGTGGGCAGGGCAGGGGCTGAGGTGGCACGCCTGCAGAGCCCGTGCAGGAGGGGCCATGCCGCCACCCAAGTCAGAAGCTAGAGTTGTGGCCTCAGTGGCCTGGGACTATGTTGCTTTTGCCAAGTAGATTCTTGTGTAGCCCAGGCTGGCCACAAACTCACCATGTAGCCCAGGCTGGACTTGCATGCCCGCTCTTCCTGACTACTCACTAGCACATACAGGGATTGTTTAATGTATAGAAGAGCCGGGCGTGGTGGCGCAGTCCTATAATCCCAACATTCAGGGAGGCAGAGGCAGGTGGATCTCTGTGAGTTCGAAGCCAGCCTGGTCTACAGAGTGAGTCCAGGACAGCCAAGGCTATACAGAGAAACTGTCTCAAAAAAGAAAAGAGGGGGAAAAAAAAGAAAGAAAGAAAGAAAGAAAAACAAAGTAGAACTGACACAGCGAAGCCTTCTGTCTCAATACAGGGTCGCAGGGTCACAGGGTCACTCACTGAACCTCAAAGCCACTGGTTTAGCTCCTGTCCTGTCCAGTGCATGACAGACACGTGCGACCCCCGCCCACTCAGGTCCTCATTCTTGCATGACTGCCTACAAGCACGGACTAGCTGGACATCTCCAGAGCCCTGTCTTTCTCTTTTGTTGTTCTGCACAAGTCTGCTACCCAACACAGGCTGGTCAAGAACACAGTCTTGTCGTAACCACTCTGACATTTCACGTCAAAGGGATGACACAGCGAATGCCTCCTGTGTGTGGCATCCTTACATCCCCTAGCTCACGCTGTAGTTTGCAGAGTTTTGTTCCTTCTTGTGGACAGGCACATTCTGCACAGCTGTGACTAGCCGGAACATGGCACAAGTGCTCCTGGGAACATTTGGTGTCAGTTCTCTTGGGCTCACACTAAAGGGTGGAGCTGCTGGGTCCCTGTGCCTCACTCTGGGCCTGCACGGTTAGCAAAAGCAGCTGAGTGATGGCACCCACACGCTCTGAGGCTGGAGGTGGCTCATCCCTCACCATTCTTGTTCTGGAAGCTTGGATCACTGTGGTGACACTGAGTTGGAGCCAGCGGGAGCTATTACCCGTGGCTCTCATGGGATCTGCTGCTTCTCTATAGGCTAAGTGGGGGTCTGGAGGAGCTGGCCTGGCCCCAGCCTTCTCCCTGCAAGTGTCTTGTCATGTGATCCTTCCTATGTGTCCCCATCTTCTGATGTGAACAGGAGCCAGGGAGGAAGTGATGCTCTGTTCTCCAACTCCCAGAACAGAGAGTGAGGGGCGCTCTGTGCTCAGGACCCGGCCTTGGTCAGGGACGGAGCTGTACTGCAGAGTGTAGGGTCCTCTGGAGCACAGCGGGAGGTCCCGTGTGGGTGGGGTGGGGGTGCTCACCTTCGTCCTCCCTATCTGGTAGTTGCGGCTGTCCACCTGCAGCTTCTCCAGCAGGGCGGCAATGGCCTCCCTGCAGGGCTGGACATCCTTGGGCAGCAGCACCTGGAACTGCTCCGTGAAGTCCTGGCATGTGGCAGGGAAGGACAGTGTAAGTGGCTGAAGTCACCTCCTTAGCATGGCCCACCAGGTCCTTCCCGTGTGCGCTGCTTGGGGACCATGTGCGGCTGGCACAGATGGGGTAGGACGTGGGCCCCAGGCATGCTCAGCTCTAGCCCACCCCACACTTACTTTCTGAAGCTCAAATGTGGTTTTCTTTTTGTTGAAGATTAATTTTTAATTACATGTATATATGTTTCTGTGTGTGCCCACTCACGCATGCACACATATATGTGAGTGCAGGGCACATGGAGGTCAAGAGAGGGCGCCAGATCCCCAGAGCTGAGGGTACAGGCAGCTGTGAGCCACCACATGTAGGTGTGTGGATCCAACTCGACTCCTCTGCAAGACCAATCTGCACTCTTATCTGCTGAGCCATCTGTCCAGCTCTTAAAGTTGTTGTTCTATGGCTGCGATTGACTGGAAGTTGTGCAAAAGTAAGCACAAGCGACCATGGCTGACTTTTGTGTAACAGTGGGCACAAGACATGAAAGAGCAACACTGTAGAGGGTGTGCTGTCTGAATGAGAATGGCCCGACATGCTCATATTTGAATATGGACGAAGAGGAGTGGGACTAGGAGGAGGAGGGGGCAGGACTAGGAGGAGGAGGAGGGACTTGGAGGAGGAGAGGGTGGGACTAGGAGGAGGAGTGGGAGGGACTAGGAGGAGGAGTGGGAGGGACTAGGAGGAGGAGGGACTAGGAGGAGGGAGCAGGACTAGGAGGAGGAGGGACTATGAGGAGGAAGGGGCGGGACTAGGAGGAGGAGGGAGAAGGACTAGGAGGAGGAGGAACTAGGAGGAGAAGAGGGTGGGACTAGGAGGAGGAGGGGGAGGGACTAGGAGGAGGAGGG
>OU015752.1:811825-832866 GCA_907169655.1 Acomys percivali | reverse complement strand
AGGGGGAAGGACTAGGAGGAGGAGGGGGAAGGACTAGGAGGAGGAGGAGGAGAGACTAGGAAGAGGGGAAGAACTAGGAGGTGTGGCCTCGTTGGAAGAGGTGTGTCATGGTTGTGGGCTCTGCTGTCTGCTCCTGTGCTCATGTACTGACCCCTAACCACGGCATCTTTTGGTTTGGCCTTGATAGTCTCATCCTGCATTCAGGCTGGCCTGAAATTCACAGCAACCCTCCTGTCTGCCTTTCTTGGAAGCTGAAAGAGCCATGATGTCCAGCTAAAGTGTGTGCTTTAAGTAAACTGAGGCACAGGAGGGTCCTGGGTCTTCCTGGACACCGTGGAGCATGACAACACTGTTACAGTTGCTGTCCCTGGACTCAGGAGGTGAAGGTGCTGGTGGCTGTGGCTGACAACCTGCTCTCCATCAATGTGCTGTGGCGTGTACATGTGTGCGTCAATCAGCCTAGTAGATTGCCAGTCAAGGCCTGTGACTCCTAGGATTGGTCCCAGATCAGGAATCCTTCCAGGGCAGAGGAAGCAGGCGCAGGTGGCCTACCTGGAAGGTGTACTTGGCGCTGTAGCCGGAGCGCCGGATGCGCACGGTCTCCAGCATGCCTGTGTAGCGCAGCTGCTGCAGCACCAGCTCATCATCAAAGCAAAGCTCCTTCTGCAAAGGCATCAAGTGCTGAGGGCTGCGGGACGCCATGCGGACGGCTCCCCATCCCCCAGCTCAGCAGCTGGCCACTTCTGGAGGGTAAAGCTTTTTCTGCCCTAACCTTTTTATTTTGTTTTGTTTTGAGACAAGGTCTCATGTAGCCTAGGCTACCCTATACTTTAGGTAGCTGAGGATGACCTTCAGCTTTGGACTCCCAGTGCTGGGATGGCAGGTATGCACCCTTGGCGTCACAGTGCTGTGGATGGACCGGGGCTTCTAGCAGGACAGAGGCTCTCCCCATTGTGTCCTTGGCCCAGCCCGGGGCTCAAGCCTGCCCCCTGCTCTCTGGGGTCCACAGGGTCCTGTGCATTCTGGCCCCACTTACCTTCTCGGCATTGGAGCGGATGCAGCGGATGAAGAAGGGCTCAGCCTTGCCCAGAGCCTCCAACAGCTTGTTAAGAGATGTCTGCAGGAGGAGGGAATACATGCGAACTGCTGACCAGGTGTGGGCGCGGAGGGGGGCGGGTTGAAGGTTGAAGGACTGACGGACAGACCAGGGCACCACTGCTGCATGGAGCAGTAGACGGGAGAGCTTGGAGGGGAGTGTGGAGGTGGGGGCTGTCTCCCTTTCTCTTTCTGTTTCTTCAGAGCTGGGGCTGAGCACAGCCCTTTCACATTTTACACTGAGTTCCACCTCCAGCCCACAGACCTATGGAGAGGCCCTGGGCTCCGCCCCCAGCCCACAGATGTGTGGAGAGGCCCTGGGCTCCGCCCCCAGCCCAGATTATGCTCCTACTTGGGTGACTAAGGTAGGAGCATTAGCGACTGAGGCCATCTTGGAGGACATGAGACCTTGTCTCAATAAACAAACAATGTCTCTGAGCTTCCTGGAAGCCAGGGGAAGAGCTATGGCCTCAGAACATGGCTCAGCAGCCATGGTGACTGACTGCTAAGTAATGGCTTCCTGTTGTATCTCGGTGGTTTTAAAACAAGGACAATTTTGTATTTAGGGCACAGAAGTAATGCCAGATACCCGTGAGCACATTTTGGGGCATGGGATGGCACCCATCTGGAGGGGCCCTGGAGAGCGGCCACACCCACCTGGAACTGCGCACTGATGCTGGGCGGCTTCTTCTTCTTGTGCAGATGCAGCAGCGACTTGGTGGTTCGGTCGTGCAGAGTCATACTGATTATGAGCCTCAGGGACTTGGAGTCCAGCAGGTTCTAGGACAGACACACAGGGTTGGGCCTGCTCTCCACAGCCCACAGGGGGCCCTGGCCCGGGTACAGGCCATGGCCTGCCATACTCTCAGGACAGGGGCCAAGGCTCAAGTCATTCCTGCCTGCGTCAGGAGGGGCATGAGCTTAAGGCCATCAGACGTCACATGCCAGCATGCCTCCCCTGGCTATGGTCAGGCTAGAGGCCTGTCTTCACAGAACACGTGTGATACCAGAGGCCACGCAGCTCCCACAGCATGTGGATTCCGTGCCTCTGCACCCCCAAACCGAAACCAACATGCTTTCAAGTTTCATGTAGCCCAGGGTGACCTCAAACTCCTTAGCCCCAGCTCCAGCTCCCAACTGCTGCAAGGACAGGCACATATCACTCTTAGATTCCACGTTTCATGTATGGGACAGTTTTGCTCTGCAGTCTGGCCTGCAGCTAACAGTCCTCTGCCTCATTGCTCCCTAGAGGAATACAGGCACCCATCACAATACATAGCCAATCTTTCTGTTTGCTTTTGGTTTTTCAAGACAGGGTCTGTGTAGCCATAGCTGTCCTGGGCTAACTTGGAGACCAGGCTGGCCTCAAACTCACAGCGATCCACCTGCCTCTGCCTCCCGAGTGCTGGGATTAAAGGCATGTGCTACCATGCCTGGCTTACATAGCCAATCTTATACTTAAAAACTTTATTGTATGTGTACATGTGAGGAGGTCAGAGGGTAGCTTGCAGGAACCAGTTCCCTCCACATCTGTGGGTCCTGGGGACTGAAAAGTGGTCAGGCTTGGCAACAAGCATCTTTGCCCTGAGATAGCTCATGGCCCCTATATGATAGTATTTTGGGCATAGATCTAACTTTCTTTCTTTCTTCCTTTTTTCCAAGACAGGGTCTCTCTGGTAACAGCTCTGGCTGTCCTGGGACTCACTCTGTAGACCAGGCTGGCCTTGAACTCAGAGATCTGCTTGCTTCTGCCTCCTGAGTGCCAGGGTTAAAGGCGTGTGCCACCACCGCCAGGCATGGGCATGGAAGTTTTAACACACACACGCACACAGTTATTAGTGATATTGTATCAGATTACTTTCAGGCTGTGAGTCTACGGTGAAAAGGGAACACACTCCATATTGCATGCCATGCCCAACACCTCACTGTATGTATGTAAATGTCTCAGAATGCTTAAAAAAACAGTCAAGAATCTCAGCTGTTTTTGAGCTAGAGAATTTTGGACAAGAGTTACTGGCCATATTAAAAAACAAACAAGCAAAAACCGACAGTGGGGAAAGGACTCTGACTTCAGTCCTGGGAACCAAGGGACTCATAAAGGCTAAGTAGGGGTTCTACCCTAGTCCTTCATGGGAGATTCCAGGCAGAGGCTCCACCCGAGCCACACCCCCAGCCCCTCACTGGGGGATTCCAGGCAGAGGCTCCGCCCCTGAGCCACGCCCCCAGCCCCTCACTGGGTGATTCTAGGCAGGGGCTCCACCCCTGAGCCACGCCCCCAGCCCCTCACTGGGGGATGCTAGGCAGAGCCTCCATCCCCAATAAGGCTTCATAGTAGAGGAAGAGTTAGCTGGAGGAGTGAGAAGAATGAAAGAGGTCCCAGAAGCTCAGTGTTTCTCCCCCCCTCCCTGTCTCAGAGCAACCTGAGAAAGGTGCTCTCAAGCCACTGTGATGGCGCCGTCTGCGCGTGGGGTTTACCTTGGGAATGATCTGCTTTTGTTTGATACCTTTACTCTTCCTGTCAAAATATTAAAAATGGTGTGAACATGAGGGACACAGGGCTGGGGGGTTGTGTTAGTTCAGCAAGCCACACCTTGCAGGTTAGATCCAGAGAGAGCAAGAGAGAGAAGACAAGTGCAGCAAGGTTGCCACGACTCCCCAGACACCCGCAGGTGCCTGCCTTCCAAACTGCAGATCCGCCACATCTGAGGGTGCAGAGTGTGCCGGAGGCTCCAGGGTTCTGTACACAGCAGCTGCCCACGCGCACAGCACTGGAGCCCTAAGGTGCCCTGACCCTACTCTGCGATGTCAACTCTGCACTGAATGAGCAGGACTTGTCCTGCAGAGAACAGGAAGGCCGAGTGGCTCCTCACTAGCTCTTCCACACGGCGTTCATTATCAGTTTGCCATGCTGGCTGATCCCAGGGCCTTCTGCATCCCGAGGTGATGCCCTGCCTCTGAGCCACGCCTCAGCTCTGGGACTCCTGATGGTGGAAAGGAAAACTGGAAGCCAGATCCATGGCCCAGGGCTTGGGATCAGCGCTGATGATCTCACAGTACAATTTCTTTAATGCACAGGGTCTCATGTAGCCCAGGCTGGCCTGTATGTAGCTGAGGATAACTCTGAACTCCTGATCCTCTTGCCGCCACAATCCCAGTGCTAGGACGATAGGCATGCAATACTGTTTTTTCCTCCCCAATTGAGATAGGTTAACCTCAAACCCACAATCCTCCTGCCTTCGCCTCTTTCATGCTGGGTGTGTGCTTGGGCAAGTGCCACGGTGCCTGGCTGAGACACACAAGCGCCCTGCTCGCTGTGCGTGTGGCCAGGAGCTGCTGTGTGCTCCACATCTCAGGGCTATGAAAACTGAATCCCAGCGGCTCTGTCTGAGCCACACTCTAGCCCTCGGCTCATCTCAATTTGGGTTGAAAGAAAGCAAGAGAAACACATGCAAACATCACCTTTAAGTACAGTGGCCCATGCCTGAAGCCCCAGCTGCTCCCAGAGCTGAGGCAGGAGGATTCTTTGAAGATTTCTTTTTTTAAGTCTGTATAAATGCACACTAGAGTGCTGTGCCCACAGAGGCTGGAAGAGAGCACCCTCAAGCTGAACTTGCGGGTGCCTTATTCAACATGGGCGCTAGGAATGAACTGTGTGCACTGCAAGAGCAGCAAGCGTTCTCACTTGCTGAGAAATCTTTCCACCCGGGGGAGGACCCGAGGGTAGAGGCCAGCTTGGACAACATAGTGAGACCCTGGCTCCAGGGTGAGGTTGGGGAGAAGCCCACAAAAGTCAGGATCCTTATGGGCACAGCGCTACTCTCAACCAGCCTGTGGCTGGTGACTATGGGTGCCCCGAGAGGTCACCCCAGTGGTGCTAGGTCAGCACAGAGGAGCTTGAGAATCAGCACCCCACTTTTCAGAGAATGCTGAACCCCAAGGGGGCTCAGTGAAATGTGGGCAGGGGTGGGTGGGACCCCAGCCTACAAACTGGGCCCTGGCTTCCATGTCCCTACTTCCATGGTTCACAACAAGGTCCCAGCAGGCACAGGCCAGGCAGTGAAGCTTGCGCTCTGCAAGTGCCCAGGGTGGGGAGGACTTGGTTGGGGCCACTGCTCAGCTCAGGGAGCTGCCAGCGACATTAGGATCTGTCAGCGATGGCTGGCGCAGAGCTGGACAGGGAGGCAGTGCCCGGAAAGGAGCAGGGGGAGTGTTAGTGGCCTGTGGAGGAGAAGCAGCCAGCTAGGCTGGTGACAGGTGGGAATGGGTGGTGGCGGTGGCTGCTGCACTTGGAGGAGCTGGGGGACTCACAGGAAGAAGGTGCGGGGCTTCTGGAGCCGACTGAGGGACTGGAGAAGCCGCCGCGGGTCCTCGCCCTGCCATGGCAGTCCTTTGAGGCTCTTGATGATTTGGTTATGCAAATCGCTGGGGGCCAGAAGGGGACCCGGTGACAGAGAGAAGAACAGTTAGAGTGTGGCCCGCCACCTGGGGCCCCCAGTGCCCATCAGGGTGTCCCCAGGCCACAGGAGACAAAACATGCATTTGAGGACAGGGCACATGTGTGGGCGACCACGGTCTTGGGACAGGATCCTGGCCAGGCTGGATCTTGATATATAGAACCGGCAGGCCTTGAACTCATACAATTGGCATCTGCCTGCACAGCTGTTTCTTAAGAATTTTATTTACATGTGTGTGCACACATGTATGTATATGAATGAGTGTGCATGCACACATGTGCTCTAGAGGCCAGTCGGGGTGCTGGCTGTCTTGGACCTGGAATAACAGTCATCTGTGAGGTGCTGGGATCCAGACTGACTCCAGCAGGGAGCACTTAGCTGCAGGCCCGTCTTGCCAGTGCCAGGGCCTTTTTTTTTTTTTTTTTTTGAGACGGGGTTTCTCCATGTAGCCATGTAGCCCTGGCTGTCTTAGACTCGCTTTGTAGACCAGGGTGTCCTTGAATTCACAGTGATCTGCCTACCTCTGCCTCCCGAGTGCTGGAATTAAATGTGTGAGCCACCATGCCTGGCTCAGGGTCTATTTTTTAAGTGGCTTTTACTTAATCTTTACTTAATCATGCCACAGCCTGTGGAGGTCAGAGGACGGCTCCCAGCAGCCAGTTTTCCTTCCATCATGTGGGGACTTGGAGGTCAAACCTAGGAGCAGCAGCAGCAGCAGCGAGCACCTTCGCCCTGAGCTGTCCAGCAGCTGGAGCTTGCACTTCTGCCCTTCCCTCGCGCCCACAATGACCCCTCGTTGTCCACACTTCTCAGTTGGTGGTCACACTGCCTCATTCTAGTCCCATGTCTAGACATGGGGACACATGACTGTTCTTCCTAGGTTTAGAACTTCTTGCACCCGGCAAATGGCAGCCAGGAACTATCCAATCCTCTGATACACAGGTGAGGCCACCTGAGGAACAATCTGCCACATGGCTGAGGCTGAGACCCCACCTTAAGAGGGTCAACTTTTTACAATTTTTAACTATGTCTGTTAAGTATGTAGACATGTGTGGTGCTGTGCCCATGAGTGTAGTGACCATGAAGGCCAGAAGAACATGTCAGAACTCTTGGCATTACAAGCACACGTGGTTGTGAGCTGGCCCACAGGAGCACTAGCAGCTGGGTCCTCTGCAAGAACACTGAGCCACTTCCGCAGTCCACACTTTTGCCGGCATGGTGCCCAAGAACCAAGACACTCGGCAGCTGCTCTGCCACTAACTCGGGCCCTGCTTCTTATTTGTTACTTAGTAGCTACTTACGTATATGTATTTGTATCTGACCGTGCATGCGTGAACATGTGTGTGTGTGTGTGTCAGAGGGTGCTTGTGTTTGTGTGTGTCTGAGGGTGCGAGCATCTATGTGTATGCGTATAGATTCCTGTGTGTGTGTGTGTGTGTGTGTGTGCGCGCGCGTGCACTGTGGAGATCAGAGGACATCTTGGTTCTGTCCAACTAAGGTG
Source organism: Acomys percivali (assembly GCA_907169655.1). Taxonomy (NCBI): domain Eukaryota; kingdom Metazoa; phylum Chordata; class Mammalia; order Rodentia; family Muridae; genus Acomys; species Acomys percivali. Next base: position 825,816 of record OU015752.1, on the reverse strand, counting down.
GGCAGACATGGTGGCGAGCACCTTTCCTCCTGGGACAATCTCACCAGCCTCACCCCAGGTATTCTAAAAGCATGTTTAGGCTCTGAAAGGTGGCCTGAAGGAGCCCCTGTGTGCAGCCCCATAGTGTGACAGCATGCACCATGCCTCATGCCTGGATGGATGCCATACTTACCTCCGTTCCCTCGCCCTCCAGGGAGGCACAAGAGCAAAAATGACACAGGTGACACAGGGTTAATGGGTCCCTTTACTTCCTACGCAGCCTTTCTGTCTAGAGTGCTCAGAGAAGTGGCTTCTACCCACCCCACATATGCCCTGACCTGGCCAAATGTGGCACTGTGTCCCCAGGAAGGACACTGCTCTGAGCTCCCAGATGGCAGCCCTGGCCTGTGCCTCCCTGGTCTTAGGTGCGAAGGTCTGCCTGCTACTTACTTCCTGCTCTCATAGAAAGCCATGATGTCTTCAAAAGCGTTAACATCCAACTCCTCAGAGCGCTCAAAGGAGAAATCTAGCCCTGTACAGCTGCAAGGGAGAAGCTCTCAGTGAAGTCGCAGACAGCACTGACATAGCTTGGCTAGGCACACGCCACTCGAGGGAAGACAGCTATGCACAGAGCGGAGGCCTCTCTTTTCCTTGGCCCCTGTGGGCAACTAACTCCTGATCTGGCTCAGAGCCCAGCCCAGATGAACTCAGAGCCACACTAGGAAGACAGCTGCGCATAACCATGCCTGCCTTGACAGTTTCCGTGTCCAAGGGGCCTGCCTGGCTCTACGGCCACTGAAACATGGCTTTCCTCACTTTGAACTTCTTCTGGCAGCTGTTGAGCATGGCTGGCCTGCCACATCGCAAGTGATGTGCCGGGAACTGAACCCAGAGGCTCACTAGTGTGAGGCAAGTGCCACAGCACAGATGCTCACCTGTGGGAGGCAGGTGCCACAGCACAGATGCTCACCTGTGTGAAGCAGGTGCCACAACACAGATGTTCACCTCCAACCATTATGGTCAGTATGGTCTCGCTCTACAGCCCAGGCCAGCTTCAGTACTTCAATTCTTCTGCCTCAGTCTCCAAAGCAGCTACAAGCACAGGCCAGCACTCCCTACCCAGCTCCCAGGCACTTTTCTACCCCCTGGAGCCATGAGGACGGCTTAGTCACTGCCCAGGCTCACAAAGTGCCTCTTCCGTGACCATGCAGGGAAACTTAGTAGAAGGTAGTACGCTGTCCAGGAGGAGTTATCCCTGCTCCTCTCAGCCCTGGGAACAGAACGCAGGTCTCACGTCCAGCATTCTACAGCCAAGCCGCCCTCAGGCTGGGAGACTCTCATCCGTGTGTACCTCTGCAGTAGCAAAGGCCCATAGCCTCCCTCAGGGGCCTTTGTGCTGACCTGCCTAGTCTTCCCCAAAGCTGATGCCGCCCCAGGACCTGCCTTCTGGGGCCCAGAGAGGATCCAAGCACGGGCCTTTCTGTTCTGGGTCTTCTGAGCCCAGTCAGTCACTTGAGGGCTTACTCAGAGCCACAAGGCCCCTGGCTGATAGAACAGGGTTCTACGGTTCCACGACAGTGTGAACAGTGACACCTTGTGGGGCTGAGGCAGAGCAAACGCAAGTGTCACTCACCGGTACAGTTTTTCTGAAGGGGTGTTGGCTCCTCGTGGTAGCTCTTCCATGTGACTTCGAGTGCCAGGGCTACTTATACCTGCTGGGGACACAGAATGGACCTGTTTGACAGTGTCCCCTTCAGCACGAAGGCTGTTACCCCTGTGGAATAAGCAACCGATTCTTTTCTTCTTTTGAGAAAACGGGAATTAAACCCAAGACCTCTCATGTGCAATGCAAGTACTCTACCCAAACCAAGCTCCAGTCGTCCCTGGGGGATTCTAGGCAGGGGCTCCTCTTGCCAAGCTGCACCTCAGCCCTCTCTAGTCCTGAGACAGATTCTCACTAATCTCTCAGTCTGGCCCCAAGTCATGGGCTCTGCCCAGCTTTAGAGTGGGCCGTAACTGCCTGCCAGCCGTGCCGCTTGCGCCGTGGACTGGCACCATGGAGGACAGCCCCTACCTGCCGCCTTTTCAGCTCTCTCTGCCCGCAGGCGACCAGCCTCCCGCAGCACAGCCATGGCCCTGATGGCGGCCCGTAGCACAGCCCAGCGGAACACAGCGACAGGGTCCATGCCGATGAGCTGGCGCACATAGGAGCTGTCACTGCCCCTCAGCAGGGCCACGATGTCGGGCCGCATGTAGTCCATGTTCTTCTCCCGGAAATCCTGGTGAGGTGGAGGTGGTGGGTCACCGCTCGGAGCCACGGATGCCCAGGAGCATGATGCAGAGGGTGACAGGGTGGCACCCAGAGGCCCCAGTAACCCTCTGAGTGCAGCCAAGGGCGCTGAGTACACTGTGGGCGTGGCTGGCCTGCCTTGATCTGGCACTTCATGCGGGCGTGGCTGGCCTACCTTGATCTGGTACTTGACTCTGCCCGCGAAGTGCTGGATGACGAAGGCAGGCTCCAGGACAGGAGTGCCCAGGAAGTACTTGTTGCCCTCGTGCTGCTGCTTGAACTTGGCCAGCAGGGTGTGGCTTGTGGCATGCGGGAAGCTGCAGGCAGGAGAGGACATGAAGAACCCACACTGAGTGCAAGGTGGGAAGGCGCTGGGGAGGGGCATGCCCGGCAGTGTAGGCAGAGAATGGATGGAGCAGGGTCAGTGCCAGGACCCCTTTACTGATTTCTTTACATGGGGTGCATGCACGCATGGAGGTCAGACAGCCTGCAAGTGTCGCCACGTGGACCCTGGGTTTGAACTCAGCTCTCCGGGCTTGCTGGCAGTCATCTTTAACTCACTTGAGTTGGCGTTTGTCAGCTACTCACCACGCACTAAGCATATCCGTACGGCAAGTGTGGGACTACAGGAGTAAGAGCGAGGTCCAGAGGGACAACTCTCATGCACCCCACAACACTGTCTCTGCTCCCCTCCACTGCTGACCAGGTTTGTTGGCTTCTGTCAATCCCCCAGGCATAGGCCTGGCAGCACCCCAGGCCACTGCAGCGGCTTCTAGCTTTGGATCCACGTGTACGAGGATGAGCACCTTGCAGCTGTGGCCTCGGGCCTTGAGCATCACACAATCATGAGTGCGCTTGGCAGATGAAGCCAGGCTCTGTCCTGCCCTGGGAGAAAGGCAGATGGCGCAGCAAGAGGCTCCTTACACCAGGCTATTTTTGCCCCTGGGGAGGGAAACACCTCCCTGGGCTTTGGCACACCCTGCTGGTCACAGCCTCACTGTAAACACAGGCAGTGCCAGATGTGTACCAGATGCCAGGCCCTGGGGCTCCACAGCTGGGGAGAGGAGGGGGGTCTGTCTGGCACTCGGGGCTGGGAAGACGGTCTGGGAGGTGGGGCACTCACTGCTTGGGCACCAAAAGGAGAAAATAATAATATAAAAAATGTTGTGGTGATAAATATTAACACGGCTTGCTTCAGGAAACTCCGAGCAGAGCCAGTAAGACAGACAGCCCAGCAGGTGAGGGTGCTCGTGGCCAAGCTTGGTAACATGAACTCCACCCCAGGAACCACGCGGTTGAGGGAGAGAAACAACTCAAACTTGTGTTTTGACTTCTGTGTGCACGTACATACCGCCACACAACAACACCACGCTGCACCCAGTAACAATAAACATTAAATACAGCCAGACATGTGCCTGCCCCGTCAACTTGGCTGCAGCAGGCAGCTGGAGGCCAGCCCCACCCTCGCTCTTGTTTGCAGGTGCAGCAGACAGCCTGCCCGTCAGAAGTTTGCTTCCTGGACCTTTTCTCCTCTGTGGCTCTGCTTCACTGGGTGAGAATCTGGCCTGAGCACTGGGCCTGCAGCAGGACCCTCGGCCTTGTGGGAGGACGTCAGAATACCAGGGAGGAAGAGCTCACTGCAGGGGATTCTGGGACTCTACCCCTCCTCTCTGCTTCTGTTTTTGAGACAGTGCCTCATGTAGCCCAGGGTGGCCATGAACTTGCCGCGTATCTAATAATGGCCTTGGGCTCCATCTCCCAAGTGCTAGAACCCAGGGCTCTGGCACACCTGACAGGAGCTCCACAACAGAAACCTCTCCCTCTGTGGTAAGCAGCCTCCTGCCTCCTCAAGGCACAGCACCATGGCCAGGGGAGCTCCTCAGCCTCTTCTGGTGTTGCCAGGGGAGCCTGTCATGGAGTGGGGCGCTAAGACTTGACAGTTCTTGTTTTGGAGCATGCAGTCTCCAAGACCACGGGGAAAAGACTTGTTAGCACAGCCACAGCAACCAACTGGAAGCCACCTGGTTTCTGCAAGTGCAGCTGGTGACTGAGATGCCTCTTGCCCTTCCCAGCAGGGCACACACTGCTGCCTCTGCACAGCCACAGCCCTGCTCCCATGACCCAGCGAGCTGCCTGTGCTGAGCATACAGTGAAGATGTGCTCAGCCACAACACGAGAGCCACATGCCCGCTGTTTCCAGAGCATGCTGAGCAGAAGCCAGGCCCAGGGTTTAGGCAAACACATTTGAGAAGCCAAGCAGCTCAGGGAACCTGGCTTGGTCCCCACACTGGCATGTGGTGAGACGGACGGGGCAGGAATGCTCACTTGCTCTCCTCGTCCAGCAGGTAGAAGAGGCCAGTGGGCTTCTTGCTGATGAGGTGGATACAGCCCACATTGTCCGTGTAGTCAATGTTGTGCCACGCGATGCCCTCACCCTGGTACTCCTCCTGAGGGATGACAAAGGTTAAGGAGGGCACTGCCTTGGATTCAGAAAGGGGGCTTCCTGCACAAGCTCAGCAGTTCTACCCCTGAGCACGGCCCATTCCCTCACTAGGGGACCCTAGGCAGGGGCTCTACCCTTGAGCCAGGCTCCCAGCCCTCCTTCCATCTACACGAATTACAACCCCTGCTGCCCTATTGCTGAAGAAATCATGAAAATAACAAGTCTAAACAGTCTCACTATTGATGTAATTTTTGAAAAGGGATTTTTCATTCAAAGCTGGTTGGTAGCAGCAAGATGGCTCTACAGTTAAAGGGTCTCTCGCTCAAGCCTGATGACCTGAGCTCGGCCCTCAGGACCCACATGATAGAAGGAGAACCTACTGTGGCAAGCTGTCCTCTGGCTTCCACACATGTACTTACATGTATGTGTGTATACATGCACACATGCACACACACACACACACACACAACAAAAAACAAAACACACAAACAAAAAAAAAAAAAACCATAAAAGTTCACAGTCCCCGGATAAGAAGTGCTAAGCGTGCGGGAACACACTGCAGGGAAGCACCTGCGCACCTGCGCTGACCACAGCAGTGCACTTGCGTACCTGCGCTGACCACAGCAGTGCTGTCCTCTGATGTAGCCCAGCCTCCTCTCCAGCTCACTACACAGCCCAGGATGAATCCCTGCTCACCTGGCCTCCTCAATGCTGGGGACAGGTGTGACTGCCATGCCAGCTTGCTCTGTTGCCTCATGTCACACGCTTTCTTGAACCTTACCTGCTGTAGCAAGGGGCCCTAACTACCTCCAAAGTGGTAAACTAAGTAACCTCCTCCTTTCTAACATTCTCAGCCTTGGGGGTTATATTATAGTAACAGAAAACAAACGGATACATCGCAAAGTGATTTTGTAAACACACAATGAAAATGAGAAATTACTGAGACACGTGTTCCTCCCCCCAGAGCTACTCCCCACGTCTGCCTCATTCTCTTTGCCACCCGGTTGGGAGCAGTCATGTCCAAAACTCCACAGCCATAGCCCACAGCTGCAGAGTAAGCCAATGTTTACAGAAATCCAGCTGGGTTCCCCCATGAGTCAGAGGGAGGAAGAAGTGTATGCAACAGAGAGCAGAGCCACCAGGCTACAGCCCAGCAGACACCTAAATCAGCACTTGCTAAGGCACTCGCTTTCCAGCGGGCGGGACTCAGTGGTGGCGAACACCTGCCACCCCAGCACTCAGGAGAACCGGCAGTTCACTTCGTCAATGGTGAGATCAAAGCCAGCCTGGGCTGCATGAAACCCTGTCTCAAAACAGGCAGGGAGGCACTTTCTCCATTTGAGCAAACAAGGTGGCATCTGCCTGGACACAGGCCGGGATGGACATGGGCATCAACGAGGTAAGGAGGTGGTGAGTGCCTTGTAAACTGTGGACACAAGGGTAGCCTCTCAGACAGCTCAGAGAGCCATGGCGGGCTCCAGCAATCCTCCCTGTAGGTGTGACTCACAGGAACCAAAGCGCATGTCCAAGAGACTTGTACGTGTGTGTTTACAAGTCAAATTACAGAAGCACAAATTCAACATGAATTCAGCTCGGCCCAGCCATGCAGCTCAGAGTACTCAGTCTTTTTTTTGTTTGTTTGTTTTTGTTTTTTGAGACAAGGTTTCTCTGTGTAGCCTGGACTCTGTGTAGCTGTCTTGACCCACTCTATAGACCAGGCTGGCCTTGAACTCACAGCGATCCGCCTGCCTCCAGAGTGTTGAGATTAAAGGTGTGCGCCACCATGTCTGGCGGAGTACTCAGTCTTAAACAGGAATGGAACGCTAACACTTGAACAAGGGTGAGGAGGGAGACCGTCCTCGTAAATCAAACTGGCCAGCAGTGTGAAGGCCAGCACCGTATGACTCCACTGACCAAGGGCCAGTGTCAAGAATACACAGAGACAGAAGCAGGAAAGAGTACACAGAGCCTGTGGGGGTGAGGCGGGGTGAGGAGGTGGGGTGCATGTGTGTAACTGGGACGGGGCCTCAGATGGGCCAGATATGGTTGCAGAATGTGCACTCGGCTGCCTTCCCACACCTATAGGTCCTGTCCTCAGAGTGGCTGTCACAGCAGGGGTCATGCTCTAAACACCTTTAGGGGAATGTGCACACTACTGCCTTGATGCAGTGGCACCTGAGCATCTGGAAGACCCTGAGAGGGCTAATCATGCCACGGAGTCAGGGACAGAGCACCAGAGACACAGGGTACCTGTGGTCCTAAGCCCATGCCCTACTAATGCTGAGGGGCACTGCTGGGGATGGGGTGGGCGTCGGGGGGTGCCTGGCTGGGATGGAGTGGGCGTCAGGGGGTACCTGGCTGGGGGGGGGGTGGGCGTCAGGGGGTGCCTGGCGGGGGTGGGGTGGGCATCAGGGGGTGCCTGGCTGGGATGGGGTGGGCGTCAGGGGGTGCCTGGCTGGGATGAGGTGGGCGTCAGGAGGTGCCTGGCTGGGATGAGGTGGGCGTCAGGGGGTGCCTGGCTGGGATGAGGTGGGGTGGGTGTCGGGGCGGGCAGATGCCCACTCTCACCTGCTCCAGCTTGAAGATGTGCTGGGTGAAGTAGTACTGCAGCTGCTCGTTGGCGTAGTTGATGCAGAACTGCTCGAAGCTGTTCCGTTCAAAGTCCTCAAACCCGAAGATGTCCAGGACGCCAATGGACAAGCACTGGGAAGACGAGGCGCGGTTACAGCCAGGCCTCTGGGGAAAGCTGCCCTTCCTGAGAGGAGCTTGGGTGGACACGTGTTGTCCTGATGTCAGTTGGACCCAGCTGCCTGGCGGCATTTTTGCAAATGGGACATTTACTACTTATTAATGGAACCAGGCCTCCACACAAGCAGTGTGCGCCTGGCGCCTGCACGCTGGGTGGGGCTGGGGGCAAAGGCTAGCCCACCACACTCGTGCTGTTCTTCACTCTCACCTGCGTGCTGCAGCCCGAGTGCAGACGCCTGGGTCCCTGCACAGCAGTGGCTCTCAGCCTTCCTAATGCTGCAGCCCTTTAATGCAATTCCTTACACTGTGCTGACCCCCAACTATAAAATTCTTTTCGTTGCTACTTCATAGCTGCAATTTTTCTGTTTTGAACTATAATGTAAACATCTGATACTCAGGATTTCTGATATGCGACCCCCAGGCTGAGAGCCACTGCTGTGGAGGGTACGCGGTCTTCTGCCAGCCCTGTTGTTTACAGAGAGCCCACAGGCTCTTAGCATCCATGGCTTGTCCCGAGGACAGGGCCTGGGCACTCACAGAAACGGCCTCTTCCATGTCTTTCTTGTTGAGGAGGGCGTGGTTGATCCTCAGCACGATCCAGTCAAACAGGGCGCTGTACAGAGACTTGGCCATGGAGTCTCGGGCAGTTATGGCCTGTGAACAGAGAGGTGACTCACTAGATTTTTCTTATTTTCACAAAGTCTATTGTAGCCCAGGATAACTCTCTCCTCGGGCTGAGACTGTGGATGGGCGTGGCCACAGCCACCCTGGCACAGGCGCTATAAGGCTCTGACTCTGGGGCCTTGGGCAGAGGCATGTTATGGCTGCTCCATCTCTAGCCCTCACCCAGGGTTTCACCTTCCTGGTGGAGAAGTCTGCTTGCTCCTACACTGGCCCTGGGTCACAGCAACCATGGAGGCTCAGAGCCTGGGGCTCCAGCACAGCATGGCACATCACCAGCATGGCTGTCACCAGCATGGCTATCAGCAGCATGGCTGTGGAACAGCCAGAAGTGCTCCTCCGCACCCTCTTCCCAACCATCTGCTGCAGCTGCCCAAGTATCGCTCTGCTCCTGACTTTCCTGGCTGTCATAGCAATGTTAGTGCACAGAACACAGTCTCTGCTGGGGGTGCTCACTCACACGGGGTCTCCCGGGGACACCTGACTACACAGGGATAGGGTGTGCTGCAGAGAGGTCAAGCCGTGTCAAGAGGAGCCCACAGAGGCTCGCTGCCCACAGGCCTGCTGGGAATATAACCACTACCCTGGACTGTAAAGCCTGTGTTCAGGAAGAGTAACTCTACCTAACGATGGCCTGAACACTAGGGCACAGAGGCACACACCGGTCATCATGAGGCAGCTGGGTTGTCCCAAATTTAAGTTCCGCCTGGGTATGGAGTAAAACTGTCTACCAGCCAATAACAAAAGAACAGCAGGTGGCAGCTGACACAAGCTGCGAAGGACTTCCTTTCAGTGAAAAGGCAAGCAGCAAACATCTCTGTTCTGAGTGGCGAGGCCTCGCCTGTGTGACTGGCACAGTGCACTGCTGCCATTTCCAGTCTGTTCTGAGAGGCACTGCTGCTAACCTCATGCTACACCCAACACAAACACCAAACCCTCCAGCCTGTGTGCAGAGCCCAGTGCTCTGTGGCTCAGCAGGAGCTGTGCACGTGGGGTGGGAGGGGCACAGCCACAGGAAGCACATCTGCCACACCTGAGCTCTGGCCCTGCAGCGCTCACACTCACCTCACTGAGGCTGTAAGGCAGAATGAGCTTGTCGTTAGCCGTCACTGTTTTTCTCTTGGTCAGGACCTCCACCAAGGTCTCCCGCTTCACCTGTTTCCAGGGAGGGGAGGGGAGGCACTTGTTGGGGCATGTGTACCATTAGGGAGCTGGGGGAGGGCAGGACAGCTCCTAGCGCCCTCTTCTGGCCTCCACAGGCACTACGTGCGTAAGCACATACCCACCTGCACACACATGAGGTAAAAAAAACCTAAGAGGCAAAACAAACAACCCCTCCAAGGTGTGGAATTAAGATCTTAATTCTGGAACCAGGAGGCAGAGGCAAGTGGATCTCTATGCATTCAAGGCCAACCTGGTCTACAGAGTGAACTCTAGGTCAGGCAGAGCTACAAAGTGAGACCCTGTCTCAAAAATAAGGAGGTAAATAAAATAAAAAACTAAAAAAGCAATATAAAACTTAAAGGCAGGAACCACAAGTCCAGGCGTGGTGGCATACTGAACGTAGTTAACGCCTGAACTCAGGAGGCTGAGGCAGGTGGTCTCTGAGCTCTTAGGCCAGCCAGAGTGAGACTCTATCTAAAAAATAAAGAAAACAGAGAGGTAACCAGAGAGAGGCCTGGCTCAGCAGGGCAAGACCAAGGCTCACCCAGCGGCTCCAGGCCCTACAGCGCCTCCCCAGCAGTGAGGCCTTCTGCACTCAAGGCCATGGGTGGCATTTCCACCTTCTTCCACCAGGGGTCAGTAGAGCCCCAGTGGGATGAACAAAGTCCTAGCTGCATCTGCACAGCAGGCTTTGTGCCCAGGTAGGTCTTGAACTTGGAGATCCTCTGCCTCAGCCTAGGCTGGTTAGGATGACAGGCCTGTGCCACCACACCTAACCGCAAAGTGTATGTTTTAAATTTCACTGTAAAAAAAAAAATTGTGAGCTGGTGTGCTAGTGCACACCTTTAATCCCCAGCACTTGGAAGGCAGAGGCAGGTGGATCTCTATGAGTTCAAGGCCAGCCTGGTCTACAAAGCGAGCCCAGGACAGCCAAGGCTACACAGAGAAACCCTGTCTCGAGGGGAAAAAAAGCTGTATGTATGGGTGCTCTGTCTAAATTTGTCAGTGCACCACGTGCATGCCTGACACTTGAGGCATGCACCAGCTCCCAATTTGTGGTTTTTGGAGACAGGGTCTTATATAGCCCAGGCTGGACCTGAACGTCTTATCTCCTTGCCTTTACTTTCCAAGCACTGGGATAACAATCATGTGCCATCACATCAGGTTTGTGTGGCACTGGGATGCCACAGAGGGCTTTGTGCACAGTAGGCTAGCCCGCTGCCACATAGACCTGCAGCCTCAGCCTGGCGGTCTCTGGTTTCCTTTCTTTACACTTGTGTGTGTGCTTGCGTGCACATTCGTGAAGGAGAGCGCAGAGGGCGTGGCTTCCAGTGCCCTGCAGCTACCGTGGTGGTGAGGACTGAGCTAGAACACCTAACCACCAGCACCTGCCTACTCCAGAGTGGGAGCCAGACGCACACAGACAGACAGACACTGACAACAGCGAGAAGGGGGCATCCTGCAATGACACAAGGAAGCGGGCGGCAGACAGAAGCTCCCCCCTTGCCCTGCACCAAGGCTGCCGCGCTGTACCAGGGGCAATGAAGGATGGTGGGGACAGGGTACCTTCAGGAGCTCGGACAGGGTGTCCAGCACCTCAGGGGGCCCGACCTCCAGGCCTTCATCCCGGCCTGTAGCTCTCTTCTTGTAGGTGACGTTGCCCAGGTACAGGATGGCTGAGAGGACGGAGAAGATCCTGGGACAGAGAGGGGCCGTCACCCGCACTTGTCTCTGCACCTCATCTCCTCAGCCAGGCTGAAGCCGCATTCGGCCCCACAGCCCCTGCACCCTTCCCCAGTGCTGCTGCCACTTGGACACCACACTTGGCTCAGGTGGTGCTTCAGACAGAGCCTGGAGCTCACTCCTGCTACCAACTTGCTCCAGCCACGATGGTTTCAGAGATGGGGGGTGGGAGGGTCAGTCTATGTAGCTCAGGCTAGCCTCACCTGACATCTTCCCAAGACAGAGACGGTAGATCCACATCACCACCCAAACGTACTTTAACTTTTTTTGCTTGTTTGTTTTTGCTAATAGACAGAGTCTTGCTTAGGTCTGAGCAGCCTTGAATCCACTATGGAGACCAGGCTGGCCTTGAACTTTCAACCTTTTCCCTTTTGGCTTTTTTAAATTTCTTATGCGATTAGGCCTCACTATGCAGCAAAGGCTGACCTCAGACAAGTAAGCCTTGAGCCTTCTGTCTCCCCAGTGTGGGGTGACAGCTGTGTGCCACCACACCCAGCTCCCAGCTGCAGCCCTTGTCTATCCCTATAGGGCTGCGGGTCATCGCCTGGTGGCTCAGCAGCCCACTTACTGCTTCTTGGTGGCGGGCAGGAAGCCCACCATCTCCATGGCCTGCTGAAGCCTTTCAAAGTCATGTTTGAGGTCTTCTCCATCTTCAATATTCAAGTTATGCTGAAAAAACAAAGGCGTGGGCACTCAGGCACTTCCGGCTGGGAGGCCAGTGAGCAGGGTGACTCAGGCTGGACAGGAGGGGGCCAGGGCTGCGTGAATGGGGGCCTTTGTGTGTGGTGTGCTCAGGGCTGGGCTGAGGGCCCCGCAGGGCCGGACTGGCGGCCTCCGACCTCCCTGTGGCGGCCAGCCTTGGGTCCAGAGGTAGCACCGTGGCTACAGCTGTTTACCTGGTTGAGGTAGAAATAGTCTTGAGGCTGCTTCAGCTGGAACTCCTGGCGTTCCTCCTCACTGACACCCAGCAGCAGGTAATAAAACACGTGGTAGTTCCTGCAGGTGACCAGCAGGGGGAGTCAGGGCCCACAGTAGAGGAAAGGGCACATTAAACAAGATACAGCATGGGTGGGATGGCTCAGCTGATGAAGGCGCCTGCAGCCAAGCCAGAGGACCCTGAGTTCAATCCCTGAGACACACTTGGTAGAGTGAGTGAACTGATTTCCCAAAGCTGTCTTTGGACGACACATGTGTATCGTGTACATGTACACACACACACACACACACACATACACAAATAAAAATAAACAAATATAATAATAAAGTTAAAAAAAAAAACCCTCCAAATAAACAAACAGCTCTTGGCTAGTGTGGTGGAGCACACCTTAAACCCCAGCACTCGGGAGGCAGAGGCAGGAGGATCTCTGGAGTTGAGGCCAGCGCGGTCTACAGAGCGAGTCCCAGGGCAGCAGCCAGGCACACACAGGGAAACCCTCCCTTAATAAATAAGTACTGTTAGAAAAAAGGAGTTTTTCAGGTAAGTGGAGAAGATCTGTTCTGTAAGCCTAGGTCTCACCCTGAAGCCCAGCCTGGCCTGGAACCCGACATCCTCCTGCCTCAGTACCCAAGTGCTGGCTCACAGAATGTGCAGCTGGGCCGGCTCTAAGGGGCTTCTCAAACACATTTCTGGCTGACACTGAATAGCCTGGAGTATGCAGGGTGGGCAGGAAGGGCCCAAGGCTGGAGGCCATGGAGGCAGGCATGTGGCGAAGACGAAGAGTGAACAGCTTCAAGACTCCAACCATGGCTCCCCTCAACTTACTGCACCCCTGTGAGGGCCAAAGCTTGAGTAGGATTGTGTTCTGCCAAATACCACACCCTGGGGGCTGGAGAGCTGGGGGCTCTTGCAGAGGACCCCCACACGTGCTGTTTAACAATCCCCTGGACCTCCAGTTCCGGGCTCCCTGGCAGCAGGCACACACAAAGCACTCACAGACGTGCGGGCAAACAGGCATGCACATTAAAAAGGAAGATGATGCCCCACCGCTCATCCTTCTCCCGGGAAACCAGGCGCGACTTCTCAAGCAGGTACTTTTCCACAACAGCTCTGTTACGAAAGAAAAAAAGGGAGAAATAAGATGTAACACGTTAGTGTTGATGTTTCTTCCAGCTTTGCTTCAGCTAGAGCTGAGGAAGGAACAAGAACCATTGTTTCAAGGAGCCTCCTATGAACTCCCAGTCCCGTCCTGTACCTTCTGAGTGTTGGGGTGACTGACGGCACATGCCATCCCACCTGGCTTACCCCGTGCTGGGACCACACATGCAGCCACACACACTCTCTGCTGAGCTGAGATCCAGCTTCTTCTGCTGTGTGAGGCCTGGTTTCACTGTGGAGCTGAGGTTGGCCTCGAACCCCTGCTTCTCCTCAGCCATTGCTTCTGCGTGCTGCTGGGGTTTCTGTAGTGTCAAGGGTGGAACCAGGGCCTTGTGCTTGCTCGGGAGGTAGGCTCTCTCCCAACAGCGCTCATGCCTAAGCCACATCTCTGCTCCGGCCTACAAGAGGCACCATGTGCTGCCTGTGTGAATAAGCAGCTACAAACGCCCTGAAGGTGACGCACGTGCGCTCTAACTTTAAGTTAGAACCTGGAAGCCTGCTGACCGTGGTGTTCCCTGGCACACAGAGCACGAGACACGGAGCCTGACAGGGGTCCAGCCAGGGCAGGTGAAGGGACCTGCATGTGGCAGAGAGTTGCTGGGAGTATTTCAGTGTAAGCTCACATGGCTTCCCCACCCGCCTGCTTATTGACAGCCAGACAACACACAGCTCATGTTTAAGTTACAACTTGGGCTCGTGAGGTGAGTCAGCAGGTAAAGGCAGTGGCTGCCATGTCTGACCCTCAGTTTGGTGCCTGCAGGGTGGGAGCAGAGATCGTCCCCTGACCACCTGCACAGAAGCGTGTGTGTGTGTGTGTGTGTGTGTGTGTGTGTGTGTGTGTGTGTGTG
>OU015752.1:769602-797721 GCA_907169655.1 Acomys percivali | reverse complement strand
AGGCAGAGGCTCCACCCCTGAGCCACGCCACCAGCCCCTCACTGGGGTATTCTAGGCAGAGGCTCCACCCCTGAGCCATGCCCATAGCCCATTGCAGATCTCTCCACACTCTACTCATGTTCTTTCCTATTGTTATGACAATGTAACCTCATAAAAGCGCCCCCAGGGAAGAAGGGGTAACTTGGCTCACAGCCCATGTAGCATCCATCTGCATCAATCACCATGGGGCATGAGGATGCTGCTGAACTGGTCACAGCCACAGTTCAGAGTGCAGAGAACAAATGCCTCACACTGTGCTCACTGCTCTCTTCACCCAGGCTAGAACATAAACCCAAGGGGTAGTGCTGCCCAGGGTGTGCCTTCCCACCTCAACGGCATCATCCAGACTGCTCCCACAGGCCCACACAGTCCAGCCATCACCATCACTGCTGATTCTCAACTGTGTCAAGCTGATAATTAAAACCAAACACCTCAGCCTCCCAGTGGACATCCACAAGCATGGGCAGAGCCAAACCCAGCATTCGGCCTAGATCTTCCTGAACACTCAGGAAGCCTTCAGGCTTCTGACATGAAACGGTGAAACCTGAAACTGCTCATTTCTGGATTTTTCCACTTAGTCTTTGCAAGCTGCAGTTAACCATGAAAAAGTGAAGCCCAGAAACCAAACCCTTTAGAAAGGGATGAATACCCATTGTCTACAAGAAAACCGGCACTGGGCTGGGCATGTGGCTCAGCTGGCAGAGTGCTTGTAGCTTAGTTGGTAGGGTGCTTATAGCTCAGTGCACGCAGGACCTGACTAACATCCCCAACCACACACAAAGCAGGCCTCTGGTACACGCCTGTCATCCGGGCAGTCCTGAGATGGAGGCAGGAGGATCGGGTGTGTGACTCTGCAGAGGGCAGTAGATGGAAGTGAGGAAGCCCTGCAGGGACCTACTGACCCTGACAGGGGCTCCACCCTGAGCTATGCCCCCAGCCCCTCACTGAGACTGTGAGCGCTGGCCCAACAAGCACTGAGCTGGAGAACAGACTACAGCCCCTCAAACCCCCTCAGTGCCAGTGACGTCAACAACTTCTACCAGTTGCCAACATGGTCGCCTGGGAACAAAGCTCCAGAACAGGACACTTTAGAGGGTCCCCTCAGAACAACAGCAGCTGCTGAGCCGCACTTCTGGTTGACAAACAGGAACTGGGTCTCATAATATAGCCCAGGCTGGCCTCAAACTGCCTTGGCCCTCAAGTGCTATGTTGATAGGCACGTGTTGCCACATGCAATGGAGCCACACTATTTTAGTCTTTTGTTTTTTTCTGAGACAGGGTTTCCTCTGTGTAGGCCTGGCTGTCCTGGAACTCACTGTGAGGACCAAGCTGGCCTCGAACTCAGAGATCCACCTGCCTCTGCCTCCAGGGTGCTAGGATTAAAGGTGTGCACCACTACCAGCTGGCTGCGTCACACATTTTTAAAAAATATTTATTAGTATTTTGTTTGGTTGTTTTTGTGTTTTTTGAGACAGGGTTTCTCTGTGTAGCCTGGCTGTCCTGGACTTGCTTTGTAGACCAGGTTGACCTTGAACTCACAGAGATCCGCCTGGTTCTGCCTCCCAAGAGCTAGGACTACAGGCCTGCACCACTACACCTGGTTTTTAAGAAAATTATTATTATTTATTATGTATACAGTGTTTTGCCTGCATGTATACCTGCACGCCAGAAGAGGGCACCAGATCCCATTACAGATAGTTGTGAGCCACTGTGGTTGCTGGGAACTCAGGACCTTTGGAAGAACAGCCAGTTCTCTTAACCTCTGACTCATATCTCCAGCCCCTGAACCACACATTTTTTTATCTGTCAATATCAAGGCTGTCAAACACCCTACCACTCGGGCTGAGATACTCCCATTTCTAGAATCTTCCACTTGAGTCAGCCTGGCTAAATACCTTCTCCTGGATTCTCAGGCTCCTCATGTCGTTGAGGCCATGTCCCTATGGCTAGGCAGAGCCAAGCCATCAGGAAGCCATGGTCTGTGGGTAAAGGTCCTGGCCGCCTACAGGGTGGACACCCCCTGGCCCTGGGCGGGAGGTAGCAGCAACTTCAGGACACTTCCTGCTCTGGAGCACAGGCAGGTGCCTGTGAGGCCGCAGCTGTGCACTGTCTCCCTCCTCAGCTTCCTCTGCTGCTGTGGCCCAGCCTGTGGCTCAGTGAAGGCAAGGCCCAGGGAGAGTGGCCATGAATGTGGGCCCATGCTGGCCCACACATTCCAGCAGCAGCTGGAGACACAGCAGGGCCAGCCAGTGTGTGCCGTGCTTCACGGGACTGAGCCTGCCCCCTGTCCTAGGCTGTGCCCACTGAGAGTGACAGTTCACCATGTTCACAAAGTCCCCAGGTGGCTTACTGCCATTGTCAGCTAAGGCAGCCAATAGCCCACACAGTGTCTCCCTTCTGAGGGTGGCAGTGTGCAGGGCCTGCCCTTGTCTCCTGGAGAATGCCCTGGCTTCTGCTCTCCCCACATCTTCTGAAGTGGCGACTGTCACAGAGGAATGCTGGGACACTGACTGACAGGCCCCTGCCTTCCACAGGGGTCTTCCTGTTTTTTGGTCAGCGCTGCATTGCGAGCTGCACTTGGGCCTGAGGGGACAACAGGGCCCAATGACACTCTGACCTCAAAGCAACCCAACTTCTCCTTTTGGGGAGCTGAGAAAAAGTCCCTGACATTGCAAGCTGCATTTGTTTTTGGCCTGTGCAGCCTGAGACCCTGAGAGGACAGGACTGAGTGAGGCTAGCAACTCACATGAGCTGGATTAACCTGTGACCTAGGATATACTAGGGCTTGGCCCCCGGCAGCTGTGACCAGGGGACAGGGGCCCCAGATGTTTAGCTAACACAAGGCTCTTGCTGGATCTGCTGGCCAGGGTCTCTCCCCCACCCCCCTTGAGGGGGTTTCTCTGTGTAGCCTTGGCTGTCCTAGGCTCTCTTTGTAGACCAGGCTGGCCTTGAACTCACAGTGATCCACCTGCCTCTGCCTCCCAAGAGCTGGGATTAAAGGCGTGCCTGGCTTGGCTAGTGCCTTTTATCCAGTGCTCAAAAGCTGCGGCAAGGGGATGGACAAGCTGAGAGCAGCTTTGGCGATACAGGATCACAGGAAGGGAGGGAGGCAAGGAGGGAGGGAGTTGTGTGGTCCATGCCTGTCATCCTAGTACTTGGAAGATGAAGGCAGGAGGGTCAGGAGTCCATGGTCATCCTCGGCTACATACTAAGTTTGACACTAGCCTGAGCTACATGGGTACATGTCTAAAAATACACATAAAACAAAACAAAGGAATAAAAGTGCTCATGTACACAGCTCACCCAAAACACATAATTAAAAATGAAATTAGAGAAGTAAATAAAAGAAACAAATAACGATTAGGGGGTGTGAGATGGGACACACCTTTAGTCCCAGCAACTGGAGCTCTCTTAGCTCAAGGCCAGTCTGGTCTACCTATAGATTTCCAGGCCAGGCAGGGCCACAATGAAACCCTGTCCCAAAATAGTAAGTAAATAGATAAACTAAATCAAAATTTAAAAAGAAAGAAAGAAAACCTTCTGGCAGGATTCCCTGCCTACGGGCAGTGTTTAGGGGGAGGTCATATTCTCAGGGGTTCTGGTAGATGTTGGCATCTGGGGTGCAGAGAAGTACCCAGCACCATCACGGGCAATACCCATGCTCAGAAGGCCAGCTCTGAGCACTGAGCAGAGAGCCTCAAGCTGACAGACACCCCAAGAAGCATGCTGCCTGCTTGCCATGGAGCTAGCTCTGGCTCACAGAACCCAGCAATGCCACCACCCTCCCGAGCCTGAGACTGCCAACGAGGGGGCCAGGTTGTTCTCTGGCTAAGGTCCCAAGAAGGAAGGCAGCAGGACTGGTATCTGACTCACAGCAGTCACTAAGTGAATGACAGCGACAGCAGCCAGTGCTGTGTCAGCATTCCTAGGGGCGTGCGGTGATGGAGGAGGAAGGGGGTCAGTGGCTTCACCAGCACAAGAGAAAGACAACTACGGAGCTGGTCACTTGACCCTGGGAATAAAGTTTCTGAGTGTCACCAGTGGTTAGTCTAAGTGGGCCACTGTGGATGGATGTGTGTCCCCACAAAAGTCACGCCTCCATCCTTGGCCCAGAAGGTGGAAGTCTGACCTCATTTGGAAACAGGACTGCAGGAATCTGTGCTCTGTGGCTGTAACTGAGCTCCCCAGGCGGGGACCTCCCCACAGTGCGGGCTCCCTTAGCTTGTGCCTCCCTCGGCCTCTCTTGCACTCTCACCTTTTCAGTGGGAGAAGAGGCTGCAGGTTCTGCCTGACATCTCCACTCTCACCTCTGGTGCTAACGACAACCACAGCACAGCGCATACAAGCACAGGGGTCCTTTTCATGCACAAGGCAGAGAGGGCTCGCCATGTCACACAGAGCAAATTCAATTTAAAACCTACAATCATCCAGTTGTGGTGGCGCATGCCTTTAATCCCAGCATCCAAGAGGCAGAGGCAGGTGGATCTCTGAGTTGGAGGCCAGCCTAGTCTACAGAGTGAGTCCAGGACAGCCAGGGATACACAGAGAAACCCTGTCTCGAAAATCAAAACAAAGAAACAAAAGAACAGGACAAACAGCTCAAACTCACAGTGATCCACCTGCCTCTGCCTCCCCAGGGCTGGGATCACAGGTGTGTACCACACCCAGCCTGACAAACGGCTTCTTTGGGGACCTTTCCATTTCTTATCCTCAGCTGATGGCTGGCTGTTGATGACTGAGGCTGAACTGTATTTGTAGGGCAGGCAGTTGATCATCTGCACAGATGAACTGACAAGTCAGGGAAGCCAGATTCAAAAGGAAACCTAACTTCTTTTCTCTTTTTGAGTCAGGGTTTCATGTAGCCCAGGCTGGCCTCACATTCTCTAAGTAGTCCTTGGCCCCAGGTTCCTTGTCCTCTTGGCTGCAGCTCCCGAAGGCTGAGACGGATGGTAGAAAATCTACTCTGTTACTCAGTGGGGTTTTTTAAGTTTACGCAGCATGGGACGCTGAGGCTTCCTCCGGGCTGTGGGGAAAAGCAGAAGCACAGCCCACGCTGGGGCATAGCTGAGCTCTGTAACCTCACATGCCGCCTGCATGATCCCAGGGGAAGCGGAAGCCAGAAGAATGCAGCAGGCTAGAACCAAGGGCAGTGACTGCACAGCAGACAGCAGCCCTTCATGCAGGGGCAGAGCAAGACGCCATAGGCTAACGGGAGGGGGGAGAGGCCACCTACCCCCAGGGAGGTCCCCCATCTCAGGGTCATGCCCCATCCTGGTCTGGGGGTAGGCTTGGTTCAAGGCACCCCAGGCCAGACCCTTCTGAAGCCTTTCCCGTGCCATCCTCCACATGACTGAGAATCTGGTAACAGTCCTGCTTGGGGACAATGACAGGGAAGTCTTCATGATCAATACAGATCACATGTAGCCTCTATATTTGTTTCTGTTCTGTGTGGGGCTTGCATGAGTTTATGTGCACAGCACATTATAGATGGTTGTGAGCCACCATGTGGGTGCTGGGAATTGAACTCTGGTCCTTAACCACTGACCTACCTCTCCAGCCCCATCTGAGCTTTCATGCTTGTGCATGCGGCACGGAGGCCTGAAGACAGCATAGGCAGCACCCCTCGAACAGTGCTGACCTCCCCTTAGTCTAGTCTGGCTGGCCATCGAGTCCCAGCCTCCTAGCTCTGCCCTGGAGCAATGCCCAGGGCTTGGGGGGTTAAGCCCAAGTGCTAACACCCAGCCCCCACACAGACAGGTCAGCTGACTCTGGACACAGAACCCCCCACATATGGAGGATCAACTGTCAGGGGATGTTACTTAGCAAGGGGGAAAAACGCTCCCAAGTTACAAATCGCAGAGGGACCTCAGACACATGAATCACTAAGACCAACTGCAAGGGGCATAGTGAGTCTGACCCTGTGACCAGCAACCCCGTGGGGATGGGGACCGCCCGGAGTGATGGTTGAGGAAGGAGAGCAGGTTTCCATAGTGGTGGAAGCACTGCAGCACACTAAGAAGGTGGTAAAGGGGGTTGCAGCGGTGTCCCTGAGGTGCGCTGCAGGCAGCACTGCCTTCAGGTGCAGTGAACACAGGGCGAGATGCCCATGAAACAGAAGGCAGAAGTTGGAGGAGGCTCAGAGAGGCCTGCTCCCTGCTCAGCACTCTCTACCTCAGGCTGCTTCGGAAAAAGACCCACCGAGCTGGGTGGTGGAGCACACTCTAAATCCCAGCAGTCGGAGGCAGAGGCAGGGGGGTCTGAGTTCAAGGCCAGCCTGCTCTACAGAATGAGTTCCAGGACAGTCAGGACCACACAGGGAAACCCTGTCTCAGAAAACAAAACAAACAAGCCCACTGGCCGCCAGCACTCCAGCTCAGCGGCTCAGGTGCTTGACACCAAGCGTGATGATGCCCTGAGCTGCATCCCTGGAAGTCACATGGAGGGAAGCTAAGCCTGAAGTTGACCTCCGACCTCCACATGCACACTGTGAGCACACACACCCACATACAAAAGTAACTGACTTTTTAAAAACCTGTTGAGGGCTGAAGAGATGGTTCAGTGGTTAAGAGTGCCACCTGCTCTTCCAGAGGTGCTGAGTTCAATTCCCAGCAAGCACAGGGTGCCTCACAGCCATCTGTAATGTGATCTGATGCCTTCTTCTGGCATGCAGGTGTACATACACGCAGACAGAACACTGTATACTTAATAAATAAATAAATCTTTAAAAAAAATAAAAAATAAAAGCCTATTGAGAAAGAAGGGCTGGCAAGATGGCTCAAGTGTTAAGAGCACAGTCTGCTCTTCCAGAGGCCCCAGGTTCGATTCCCAGCACCTACACGGCAGCTAACGTCTGTCTATAACTTAGTTCCAGGAGATCTGATACTCTTGTGGTTTCTGCAGGCACCAGGCAGACACACATGCAAGCAAAACACCCACGCATGTGCACATGCACACACACATAGACACAAAGAAGAGAAAAAAAGCGTACCACTAAAAAGAGAGACAAAGAACAGAGCATGGGACCCCCAACTTCAGAGCTACAGGCCCTGACTTAGCTATATCATGATCTGAGACATGTTGACATCTCGCCCTAAAATGCCCAGGGCTGGGCTCACTCCTGTCGCCCATGCCCAGAAGCTTGCCCACAGTGACATATCAATGGCTCCTGTGGAATTTGGTTACTGGGGAGCTTGGGCAGCAGGCATAAGGTGTGGAGTCTGGGATGGTTTCCTCCCCATAAGCCGTGGTGCCAGCCACTTCCCTGCTGCTCCTGAGACGCCCTCTGACGTTAACATGAGTACCCCAATCTGCTGAAGTTCAATATGAATACCCCAATCTGCTGATGTTCAACACGAGTACCCCAATCTGCTGATGTTCAACTTGAGTACCCCAATCTGCTGGCCTAGGACCTGGAGGGCCCCCACCCTCTTCCCAGCCACCCCAGGGCCTGCTGGAGGCAGCCTCGACGCCGAGCAGATACACAGAATGGTTCTAAGGAGCCAACTCGAAGCCTGCTGGCCTGCCTCATCCAGCCCCGCCCACCCCCTGGGTGTGGTGCTAGGTGCGGAACCTGAGTGGCACGCAAGCTCTGCACACAGAGACCCAGCCTCGCCCAGTGAATGTTGGGAAGACCCTGAGCACCACAGAGAACTGGGGCAGCAGGCCAGCACTCCCCATGCCGTCCTCTGCCTCCAGGCCCCAGTGCTCACCTCCAGTACGGGCCCTGCGCCCAGGATGGTCCTCTCGACGCCACTGGCGTAGCCCTTCTGGCTGAGCGCCGTGAGGCAGTGGATGAGGAAGTTGGTGCTCTGAGTCTTGCCAGAGCCGCTCTCGCCCGAGATGACGATGCACTGGTTCACCCGCTTGCGCAGCATGGTGTAGTAGGCCACGTCGGCCAGCGCGAACACATGCGGCTCCAGCTTGCCCAGCTGCTGGTTCTCGTACATCTTCACGTACTTGGGGTTGTAAATGGGCAGGAACTTGAAGGGGTTGATGGCCACCAGGATGCTGCCTGCGTACGTGTAGATCTTGTGCTGCAGGAAGCGCAGCTTCAGGTTCTGCAGCAGGTTGGCTTCAGTCAGCTGCGGCAGGTTGCACAGGTCGTCGAAGTCGGCTTGAGGCCTCGGCAACAGCCCACGCTCCACGAGGCGCCGGGCAGCTGTGGGCTGGGCCAGCAGCTGCATGTGCAGATACTGAATGCTGCCGTCAGCATTGCGCTCCTGCAGGACGAAGTAGTAGCCATCCTCCTGCGGGTGCTCGTCCTGGGCACGTCGTGGCCACAGCAGCACGCGGTGCACGGGCGAGTCGCTGGCATCCAACACCCACTCCTCCCCGCCGGATTCCTTCACTTCCACCAGCACGTAACGCTTTGAGCCGTCTAGGCCCAGCCTGGCCACTGCATCCTGGATGATGTCGGTCGTGGTGCTGTCCTTGGTAGCAGTCACACGGCATGAGGCCTGGCTCCCAGTGCTGGACAGCTGCGGGTAGATGTGCAGCTGGTAGGTGGCCTGCTGCCGACGGCCGGAGCTGCCCGCCTCTTGCGCACTCATCTTGCCGGCCTCCGGAACTCAGCATGCCTCACCAGCGGGCGCGCACCTCCTGCCACTGGAAGGGAGGAAGAGATTAGCCTGGTGATCTCACCAGCAGAGACAGAGACAGACCTACAAAGGAACCCACCAAGGCAGCCCAGACCAGAAACAACCAGCGTGTTGTTGAGTCCTCTTGTGTGAGGACCCAAGTTCTCCATTTACCTTTTTCCTTTGTAGCAAACATGATGGAACCCAGAGGCTCCTCCTACAGATAATGCAGGGGCAATACCCCTGACCTAAGACAAAACACCTAGGCGAAGCTGGAGGTAGGGGGTAATTGGGGGATCCTAGGCACGGGCTCCACCCCTGAGCCACCCCCGCACCCCTCACTGGAGGATTCTAGGCAGGGGCTCCACCCCTGAGCCACGCCCCCAGCCCCTCACTGGGGGATTCTAGGCAGGGGCTCCACCCCTGAGCCACGCCCCCAGCCCCTCACTGGGGGATTCTAGGCAGAGGCTCCACCCCTGAGCCACACCTCCAGCCCCTCACTGGGGGAGTCTAGTTAGGGGCTCTACTGCTGAGCCACAGCCCAATCCTGTAAAGGCTGGAAAAAAAAAAAAAAAAGGGAACATGAGTTGATGCTGGTAATAGCCTGTGTGGTGGTTTGCAGCAAGAGGCACAAAACCAGTATTGGCCAAGTGCATGAGCCAGCTGTGTACCAACTGAAGACTAATGAAGCCTTTGCTCAAAGACTGGTAGGAAAAGCTGGTCTGCAACCCTAAAAGCAAATGAGACATAGTAGGAGTAATTATCTCAGGGAACTGAGAAGCTGTAAAAGGAGCAGTGACATCAAAGAGGAGCTCTGAAGGATGAAGAGGAGTTCATTCATGAGACTGGCCAGGAGATAGTGGGTGTGGTGGTCTCACTGCCTGTTCTTATAAATGAAGTTCTAGTCCAAGGCAGAAATACTGTGTGTGGCCGCTTTTGCTACAATACAAAAAAAAAAAAAAAAAAAAAAAAAAAATGGTGACAAGAGAGACCAAGGGCTGAAAAGCCGTGTGCTGGCTGCTGACTTTGCAGACGTGTGAACCGGCACCACACACCTAAAAGGCTGGACCAAGGAGGCGAAAGATGACACCAGCTCTGGGATCCTGAGCCAAGCAGCAGCAGGAGGTACAAGGCTGAAAGAAGTCCCTGTGACAAGGTGACAGTGATACTTCCCACAGCAGCATGGCAACGCTCAAAGCAGACAAGAGGAGCCTCACCCTTGCGTCTCTCCCACAGTGCTGAGGCACCATCTCTCCCTTCAGCCAGTAGCTGGGAGAGCACATCTTTGTGGAATCACTTAAGGCTGAGGTGCAGCTCAGTGGGGGGAACTTGCCTGGCATTCTTGAGGCCCCAAAATAAAATATTTGCTTCAATGTACACAGGCACACTCGCTGGCAGCACACACCTATCAACCCAGCTACCAGGGAGGCTGAGGCCCGAGGAGGTGAATTAAAGGCCAGCCTGGGTAACTCAGGTTGACTCTGCCTCAAACTAAAAAGTGAGGAGGGCTGGGTGTGCAACCAGAGAGAAAGAGGGCTACGATATTTACTTTGTAGCCATTTCCAAACATTTGCCGGCCTCTGACTTTGCAGAAGTGTGACTCGGCAGCAGAAGCCTAGAGGCCTTCAACACCCAGTGTTTCAAAACAGCAGGAAACACACACTTAAGCAGACAAAGCCCCAAATACACCCAGCCCCACAGTCAGATCTGTAGAAAAACTTACTCATGCAAATTAAACATAGATACCATTGCATACCACAGTGCCCAAAGAGGCCACAGGAGGGCGCTGGATTCCTGGAACGAGCCCCTGGAACTGAGGTAGCAGGCGGTTGTGAACTGCCGCGTGGGTGCTGGGAACCGAAGCTGGGTCCCCTGGAAAAGCAACCAGCGCTTTAACTGCTGCGCCAGCTCTGCAGCACCCATGTCTAAATGTTCTAACTATGAAAGGCATGCAGCAACACACAGACACAGGTGCATGCAGAACACCCTACACTAAATAAAACAAAAATAAAAATAGAAACTAGCTGGGTGTGGTGGTGCACACCTTTAACCCCAGCACTCAGGGAGGCAGAAGCAGGCAGATCTCTGTGAGTTCGAGGCCAGCCTGGTCTACAAAGCGAGTCCAGGACAGCCAGGGCTACACAGAGAGACCCTGTCTTGAAAAGAAAAAGACATGTAGACAAGGCTGACTGTGTTCAGGACCAGCAGCTGAAGACCCTGAGGGCAGAGTGCCGCTGGAGTCTGATGCTGGGTTGCATCCCTGGAGCCCACAGAGAGAGCCAGATGTCGTGGCACACCTCTATAGTTTGGAGTGTCACAGAGAGACAGAGTGGGAGCTACCAGCGCTGAAGGAATGGGAGACTGTGCCTCAGAAGCAGGCAGAGGTTGCATGGGGTTGCTGTTACATTTACTGTAGCATTTGGAAGGCAGAGATCATGAGTTCAAAGCCAGCCTCAGATACATAGCAAGTTGTAGGCAAGCTTAGGATACACAAGACCCTGGCTCAAATTTAAAAAAAAAAAAAAAAATCAAAAGAACAAAATAAGAAGGAAGGAAGAAGAAAACACTGACTCCCCAGAAGCCCTCTGATCTCTGGTTGTGCAGCATGGCAAGAGTGTGCACAGGCATAAACACACACACACAGAGACAGTATTATGGTTGTTGCTCTGTTTTTGGTCTGTCTTTTCAGACAGGGTCTAAACTATGTGGCTCTGGGACCTTGGAACCCTCTATGTAGACCAGGCTGGCTCAATTCATAGGGTTGCCTCTACCTCCTGAATGCTGGGGTGACAGCTGTGCACCACAGGCCTTGGAACACTGTTTCTCCCTATTATCTAGTCTCAACTATGTGCACAGGCGCGCTGGAGGACGGCTGTGCACAGGCGCGCGCTGGAAGACAGTTGGCAGAAGTCAGTTCTCCCTTCAACGGTGAGGATTCTGGGATTGAACTCGGGTCACGGGGTTCAGCAGCAAGCAGGTGTCCCCACCGCCATGAATCTCTCCAGGGAAACCAAGGAGGCATCAAAAATTCCCGTAGTGTGTTCCTGAGAGCTCATAACTAGAAACCAGCACAGCATCCACGGGCACGGGAGGAGCTGCCCTCTGACACTGACCTGCCACCGGCCCCCAACAACACACACAGACCTGGTATTCTGATCGTCTAGACCCCAAGACTCAGGAACTCAAATCCTAGTCCCTGAATGCATCCAGTGTGGCTTGCATTGAAAGGCAGAAACATACCAAATGCTCACTGATGGATGAATAAAGTATCGCCCAGCCACACGGTGGAACACCATTCAGCTATGAGAGGGAACATGCACGGTGCACAGTACAACCTGGCTGAAGCCAGGAACCACAAAGCAGCTATGGCTCAGTTGGCAGTGATGACCTCGCATGTGGAATCCTGCGTTCCATCCCCCAAGGCTGGAGGCGGCTGCACCTGTCGCCCAATACTGTGACAGTGGAAGCAGGAGGACAGGTCAGGAGTTCAAATATATCCTTGGTTATATAGGAAGTTTGAGGCAAGGCTAGCCTGCATGACAAAAACAAAGAAATAGGGGGACACTGAGTGTGTGACCCTGTAACAAGAAACATTTAGAACAAGCCAATCTGCAGAGGCTGCCAGGGGTTGGGGGGCCGGGGGGTTGGGGGCTGGGGAGCCAGGTCTTTCAGGGCTGCGGACAAGCTCTGGGATGCACAGCACTGACCCACTGCCTGCTGAGTTACTGGTGAGTTTTACAGGACTTTAGTAAAACAGAAGCACCCACTCTTTCTCTAGAACACAGCGGGCCAGACAGGAAGCCGGCTGCTGGCTGCTTTGGGTGGTGTGGTGAGGAGGGTCAGGAGACCCGAGAGCCTCGCCCCTGGTCTCAGCAACAGGCTCAGAGCACAGCCTACAAATGCCACACAAAGCTTCCTGTGACGCAATCACTTCTTTATGGACTGAGAATGTCTCTGCAGGTGACAGTGGTCACTGGATGTCAGGACCTACCCCTGCTTGGAGCAGAGCACCTACTCCCTCAGGGTGTCCTGTGACCTCCACAGGACACTAACACACACATACATACACACACAACAAAAGGAAAACTGACCAAAGAATAAAAAACAAGGCTTGGTGACACACACCTGTCACCCCAGCACATGGGAGGCTGAGGCAGGAGGATCCTGAGTTCTAGGCTAACCTGGGCTACATCTAAAGACCCTTTTCATTCACCAAGGACATGGGCTGCAGTCTGAGTGCAGCAGGGGCTCACCTGGCAGTTCAGGTCACTCTGAGAGTCAATCACAGAATGTTCCAGCTGGTGCCACCAGAAGGCAAGAACGATTTGTGTGAGGAACACGGGTGAGAACTGAAATTCTACACCTTAGTCACACACACCTGCATGCCAACAGTCACTGCGGGTGGATGTTCAGTCAAAAGTGGCCTACAGGTACAACGGGGAACCCTCCACACGACATCGCCTCATGACGGTGTAGCTGGGTCAGGCTGCCATGTGGCATTTGAAAAACATCTGCCAAATGACACGACGCCTGCATGCCCACACACTCACATCTACACAAACACATGTGCATGAACACACACACACCCTCTGCACACAAGCTTACACAAACATGCCCTCATGCAAGCCCCTCCACACCTTTTCCCGCATGAACCTAAACACATCCACACTTGGGCCCACATGCCCACAGCCAGGCTCAGAGAATACCACCCCTCCTAGCAAGTGCTCTGGGAGGTGAGCCCAGGGTGCATGCCAACTGCATGGCCTAGAACTCTGGATTGCTTGCCACCAGGCTGCTGAACACAGGCGGGAAGAAGTTACACTGGTGCCTACCCACCACTCCTTAACAGGGACCATTGCCCATGGGAAAAGGCAGCAGGGCCTGAGGGTAGGGGCTGCCTAGGCCCTGGGGCACTGACACCTGCCCTGCCAAAAGCCCCTGGCCTGAGCCTCTCTGGACATGCTATAGATGCAGGCTGAGGCTGTGTGTGACCAGCTCTGGCTCTTGCTTCAGAAACTTGCCTCCTTGGAGTCAAGGACGAGGCTCATGGGGACAGAGTTACCAGAGCCAGCTCAGCAAGCCGCATCCCAAGGCGGAAGGAAACTGATAAGGCTTCTTGCTCAAAATGCTTGCTGCCCTCCCAGGCCATGGGCAGAGGAGGGTTCCTTTGACAGCCACCTCTGCCCATGTCGGACTGCTTGTTTCTGGGAAAATCTCTCCCATAAGGCTTGCCTAGGGAGCCCCTGGCAACTGGTCCTCCTCCCCAGGAGCTCCTGGTGAAGCCTCCTGACGAGGGTACGCACCCCCTTCACACCAGAACCTGCTGCCCACAGGCATATGTAGGGAGTCTGCTTGAGCCTAGGGTTTCAAAACCAGTGAGAGCCTGGTTCAAAAACCATAAACCAAACAAAAAACAAAAGAAAACCCTGCACACACAGACACAGAAACCCAAGACACAGAGGCGGAAGGGAATCCAGGCCTCCACCGGGCACCCTAGGCAGGGGGCTCTACTGCTGAGTCACAGTTTTGAGAATTACAGCTTCATGATGTCTCTCTCAGGGCAACTTGCCGGCCCTCTGTGGCTTCCGGAACACCTTCTCATGAAATGTTCAGAGTCTGGGACCTGGACGCTCATCAGGCTGTGGCCTAACATCCTGTCTTAAGTGGATGTGAAACCCACACCCTGAGAATCCCCTGGTGTGTCAGGAAAGGGTGCACACATGGGGCCGTGCCACCAGCGTCTGCAGCCCCTGTGGAGGACAGGCAGACAGCTCAGTCACATGGCAGCCCTGGGCAGTGCTGGGCAGAGGAGGTCTGAAAAACTATATTCAGTGTTGCTTTATTTGTAATTTGTCTGGAGTCATGCTCTGTGGTACAGGCTGGCCATGAACTCCAAGGGCAGGACTGTGAGCCTCAGGACAAGTGTGACTGCCATGCCTTGCACTCTCTCCTGCGCTGCAATCAGCTTCTCAGTTCTCAAATACTGCAAAGCTAATGTGTTTGCCCTGCCTTGAGTACCAACCACCCCAACATGTACCACATACATGCACACACACACTTTTAGTGGGGGGAATACAGCCCCAAACTGTCAGGAGCAGTCCCTGACTTGTTCAAAACAGTTCCCTTGGGGCTGGGGAGACAGCTCAGTGGGCAAAGTGCCTGCCATATATACATCAAGTCCTGAGTTTGGCTCCCCAGAACCCACATAAAAAGCCCAGTATGGAACCAGGTGGTGGTGGTACACACTTTTAATCCCAGCCCTTGGGGCAGAGGCAGGAGGATCTCTGTGAGTTTACGGCTAGCCTAGTCTACAGAGTGAGTTCCAGGACAGCCAGGGCTACACAGAGAAACCCTATCCCAAACCAAACAAAACCCCCAAAGTCGAAGCCAAGCACGGCAGTGTGTGCAACCCCAGCGCTTGGGAGACATGAGGGTCCAGGGCTCACTGGCCAGACTGCCAAGCCTCCAGTTCCAGGAGACACTCTGCCTCATAGGCTAAGGCGAAGCACACCTGAGGAAGACACCTGACACTTTCATCTGGCTTCTACATGCATGTACACCATCATGCACACGTGAGTGCACACATTCAAACACACAACAATGCTTCCGTCACCAAGTAAAATCAACCCGGTAGATCACTGGAGGGGAGTTATCAGAAACAAAATGGCTGCGCCAGATGAACTGGGCAGTAGGATGTGGACCTTCCGCCCAACGGCAAGAAACTCAGCCATGGACAGGAATGAGGTCCAGCTCTGTGGAATGGCGCAGAGGAACCTCCAGCTCACACTGGGACCCTAGCACCACAGAGCGGAAGCAGGAGGACTGCCACCAGTTCGAGGCCAGTCTGAAACACACAGTGAGAGCCTGCCATAACGAGATGGCTGTGATGCCACGGGAAGGCTGCCACACTGCAGAGGGCATGAGTCACCGATGAGGACCTTCCAGACAGGACACCTCATAGAGGACAGTACATCAGTGACAGCAGTGCTGTCCCCGGCTTGGGTGGTACAGGACTCCCTTGGGGCAGCCGGAAAGGTCATCCAAGTAGACAGAGTGTCTGTTCACATATGCACGTGTGCAGAAACGCTTGTCCACATGTGTGTATGTGTGTGCATGTGCTTGCAGCACAAGGCATCTCTGCTAACCCCACAGTCTGTGTACGTGATAAGTGGGGACATTCCATGTAGTTTGAGATAAGGTCTTAGTCTGCATCCAAGGCTAGCCCTGAACACACACCCCTCCTGCCTTCACTTCCCCGGTGTGACAAGCACAGGTGAGTGAGCGCACCTGGTCTGAGCACTGGTAAAGAGAGCTGGGAAGATGGTTTGGCCACCAAGGACACTCACTAAGCAATGGTGAAGACTCAAGTTTGGTCCCCCAGAACCTATGTGAAAAAGCCAGGCAGCACACCTTGAGTCCAAGCACGCCGGAAGCAGAGGCAAACAGATGAAATCTGCCTGGTCTAAGCATAAGTTTTAGGCTCGCCAGAGCTATACAGTGAGACGCTGTCTAAAACAAACAAAAGCCCTGTGCAAGTAGTGTCCCAGTATTTGGGGTTGTACAGACACAGGAGGAACCTGAGAACTCAATGGTCAGCCAGCCTTACCAAATAGCAAATCTGGTTCAAGAAGACATCTTGTCTCAAGGGAAGAGAGTGGAGAGAAATAGAGGGTAGAAACAGCTGCTCTGTACTTGGCATGTATGAGCATCTACACACATATGCAGCATATGAATTCAAAACACACACACACACTGCACATGCACACACTCACACACACACATACTGCACGTGCACACACACACACACACACACACACACACCAAAGCTTTTAGCAGCAAGAAGGCACCAACTGTTGACCCATGCAAGGACAACATGCGTCGCAGGGTAGGGATGCAAGCTGGACACAGGCAGCCACTCTTCCGGCTCTACGCATGCCAGGCCTGCTGCATGAAAAGCCGGGGCTTGGAGCAGCATTCTGGCAGCAGCTTTGGAATTCACCAGAGGAGGCAGAGTGGGGCCCCACAAAGAGCAGGGCAGCCGACTCGTTTATATAAGGCCATAATTTGAAGCCACGTGTTTAGCGGGTGAAATCATCCCCCAGCTAAAAGAAGAAGGCTGGTGTTAGGGTGGGATGGGCCGAGAGGTGGGGGATCCTCCTGGGCCCACGATTCCTCTCTGTCCCCTGTGGCCCTAAGTTTCTTTTTGTATCTCTATGTGTGAGCCTTCCTCCCACCCCCAGCAGGGTCTGACTGGCCTGGAACAGCCCACCCCCTGCCTCACCCTCTAGAGGGGCTAGGATCACAGGCACGCACACTGCGCCCAGCACCTAATTACTGTTTGGAAGAACGATCCAGAATGTGCTGATGAGTGACTGAAACAAGCTGATCTGACAGTTGCAGACATCAGAGCTGGAGGAGCCTCAGGACAGCCCTGACCCAGCCCCAGACAGAAGACGAGGCCAGCCGGGAACTAAGGGAATACCTCATAGCTGTTTCTAGGATGGATGGTCCAGTGTACATCAGAAGATACAGGCACTCATAAGAGGAATTTCCTCCTGCAAGATGTGCTGTGGGCGTGGCTCAGGGGCAGAGCCCCTACCTAGAATCCCCCCAGTGAGGGGCTGGGGGCGTGGCTCAGGGGTGGAGCCCCTGCCTAGCATCCCCCAGTAAGGGGCTGGGGGCATGGCTCAGGGGTGGAGCCCCTGCCTAGCATCCCCCAGTGAGGGGCTGGGGGCGTGGCTCAGGGGTGGAGCCCCTGCTGAGAATCTGCAGTGAGGGGCTGGGGGCGTGGCCTAATACACAGCAGCTCAAGCCTACCATGACAAAGGCTCTGGTTTCTAGTCCAAATACATTGCAAAGAAAAAATAAAAAGTGTAGGTGGCCCTAGGAATGTACCATGGGTTTACTGGACTCCAGACAAAGTCTAGCATGAAACACCAGGAGAACTGTAGGTGTCTAGTGGCTCAGACACTGTGCAGGGGCCACATTCCAGGATGCCCAAGGGCTACAAGGCATAGCAGGGGGTCTCTAACTTCCAGCCGGAGCTCTCAGTGTTTGCCAGGAGCACAGAGGGCACCACTGGCCAGGCTGGAAGTTAGTTGGGATCCATACCCACTAGGAGCCTTGGAGTGTGAAGCTACTTGGGAAGCCAGGGGTTGAGAAGATATCACAGGAAGTTAGAACAAGCTCTGAATGTCTGGCACTCTCAGAAGACACAAGGCTGGCATGGTGGTATGATCCCGTGGTCACCTCACTTAAGTTTAGGGTGTTTTCCAGCACTGGGAATGGAACCCAGGATCTCATACACACTGGGCAAACACTCCACCCCTGAGCTACAGCCCCAAGACTGGCCCCGCTGGAGAGGCTGAGGCATGAGGGTCTACAGGCCAACAGGACTACTCAACAAGACCCCATCAAGTAAGGATATAATAAAGAAAATCAGAGGACGGCAGAGGATGGAGACAGGTGGGATGTGACCTGAGCCACAGGCCACCCACGTCCCAGATCCTGGAGGAAACAGGAAGGAGCCTCCCCTGGAGCCTCTGAGGAAGAGAGTCTCCAGGCTCCTCTAGAACCAGGAAATCCCATTCTTGTTTGAAGCCACCCGGCTTGTGGCCACTTATGACAACGCAGCACTACATCTAGGTGCCCAAGAAGGGACCTGGGGTCTTCTACATGCAGCGGCTCCAGGCTGCGGCCAGCCAGCCAGCCCTGCAGGTCCCTGTGGCCATCTTTCTCCAACGTTTGTCCAGGATGAGAAGGGCCTGCGGAGCCTCCCTAACCACACAGAACAAGCCGCTCTTCCTTCCTGAGGCCACTCTTGCCATCTGAGGGGCAGGTGCCCTGGAGACAGCACCCCTTCAAGTAAAGCCGGGCCACTTTAATTACTACCTGCCACCCACTTCTCAAGGCAGCTCTTCCTGTCTGGGATCTACCTGCGTGTGTCCCAAAAAGGCCAGGGTCTGTCTCTGTCTCTCTGAAAAGGATCTCATGTAGCTCAGGCTGGCCTCCAACTAACTGACCATGCAGCTGAGGCTACCCTTCAATCCCTGATCTTCCATCCTGCCCGGATGGTAAGGCGTGTTTCCATGGTGCTGTGATGGAGCTGGGGGATTTGTGCACCCTAGGAAAGCCCTCCACCAACTGAGACCCTGGCCTGCTGTAGCTGCCTTCTTTGAGGCAGTTCTTGGAGCCCTGGGTGGTCTGGAACTCCTGATCCAATCCACTGGGACAACAGACATGTGTCCCTCACACCCTTCTTGCCAATCAGTGAACAGCACTCCTGTGTCTCCAAGGCCTTCTACTGGTTACTAGCATGAGAATGTGGCCCTAAGAGAGAGGACCAGCTCTCAGCCACAGCAAAGGCACATCCCACAGTCACTAGGCCCCCTGGGCAGGAGTGACGGAACGCTCCTGGCAGCGTGGATGGAACACTGGGGCCTCCAGTGTCACGATAACCACCCACCACAGCAAAGAAGGGCGTGTCCCGAGCATCTCAAGCCCGCATGTCAAGGTAGGCCTTTGGGCAGGGGAGGCAGGGAGCAGGCAGAGCCAGACACAGCTGGAAGGACCCAGGGACACAAGGAGCATGGAGCAGGGGCCACATGAGGGCAGTGAGAGCGTGGGCCAACTGGGGCTAGTTTGGGAACAGGGTGTTGTCCAGTGTGGCCACGAGAGGAGCCAAAGTTTGGATGGTCAGATTCTAAGGCCCCACAAATGTGGGGAGGAATTTAGACTGCCACTGTGTCAGATAGGGGCATTGTGGGGACTGATGGAGGGTCTGGAGGTTTCTCCAGGGGTCACAGGATCTTACAGTGGCAGAGATCAGATCTATGACAAGCAGGCAAGTGGGAGGCAGGGCACAGACCCTGTGAGTGCCCAGGTTCTAGAACATTTCCAGTGTCCCATGGGCTGCAAAATAAAGTCAAAGGACACTAGGAAGCAGGCAGGTCCCATGCACAGAACAGATGTCCCTGCAAACCTTTCTAGAATTTCCACAGACCACCTGTCACTAGGCCCCAGGAGCAGAGCCACCTGGAAGGAACCAATTCCTGCCTTCTACTTAAAGATGGTGAGACAGCTAGTCTGACTGCAGTAGCAAGGCCCCAGGAAGGGCAGGAAAGCACTCACACCACCATAGCCCTTTTATTATTTAAACAGGATCTCCCTAAGGAGAGCACACTGGCCTTAGGCTCCCACCTGCCTAGGCGGAAGGGTCAGATTAAGGTCCTGTGGTTGGAACCAGGGCCCCAAGGGTGGTAGATCATCAGGGACTAGTGTCAGGCTCTGAGTAGGTTTGACTAGCCTAACAGTGCAGCCTGAGTCAGCTCTGCTATGTGGGAACCCCCAGTGACATCACACCATGGGACTCTCCATCTCTCACAGGCTGCTACGTAGGTCTGGGCCTCAGGCTGGGAACAAAGTAGCAGCTCAAACAAACAAAAACAAAAACAAAAACGCCCCTGGCTTCTGGACTCCCACAGGACAAGAAATGCCTGGGAGAACAAACATTTTAGATTTTGTATCTTTCTGAATTGTAGGACATTTGCCAACACAAAACAAGAAGTTGGGTATGATAATGCATGCCTGGGTAACTGACTCGGGAGGACTGAAGACTGCAAGTTCTAGGCCAGCCTGGGCCTCCAAAAACAAAGAGACACGGCGAAGATTCCACTCAAGTATAAACTCAAAAGCTTCCATATGGGCCCTGCCCTCCATTGGTCAGCCCTCCCCACCCCCACCCCACAACATTCTGCCCAGTGTCTCTTTGGACGGCATCTATCCCATGACACCAGGTGCCAAGTGAGCAGCTCAGCAAGTCCCAGGTTTGGGAGACTTTAGGGGATTTGGGGTGACCCACCGCTGTGGTAGAGCCATTGCCCAGCACTAGGGGGCTCAGGTTTGGTCTCAACAGTGAAAACAAGAAGCCAAACAGTAACAACCAAGTGTCATGAAGCCGACACTCACGTCAAGTTTCCTCAGAAGTCCACAGGAACCTGCCTCCACCTCAGGACCCAGCGCTGGCTCTGTGTCCTGTGAGACGGGGTCTCTCAGGGGACCCAGTACCACATGGCCTGCTCTTATGGAAACCTTTGGTGATAGCCACCAACCCCCTAGAAACCTATCCACTTGGGGGTGTGGCACTCATGTCGCCAAGGAAAGCCCAGCCCTAGGGCCAGCATGGACAAGTGGTGTGGAAGGCATCTCTCATGTATATCAGTGGCCTTAGGGGACAATGTCAGCACACAAAGTGTGAGTGTCACCGGCTCCTCACAGGCCAAGGCTGGGATGCTGCTCAAGTTCCACAGGGCACAGCACTGGTCACCACAGAGAAAGAATGTTCACAGACTTCACCTCTCAGAGCCAGAGAAGTGTGCTTTGCCAGGAGTGACCGTCACACAGCTCAGTAGAGCCCTGGAGCCTCAGGGGTACAGGAGATGATAGTCTGGCCCCTCCCCGTGCCCACAAGGCTCATGACATGTCTGGCAAA
The DNA here is from genome assembly GCA_907169655.1 of Acomys percivali. Taxonomy (NCBI): domain Eukaryota; kingdom Metazoa; phylum Chordata; class Mammalia; order Rodentia; family Muridae; genus Acomys; species Acomys percivali. The sequence goes on along the minus strand of OU015752.1, from coordinate 776,616 downwards.
GGGGGATAACCACCTACCTCAGTGTCCAAGTCTAAACACCATAGTTCCACTCCATCCCCTACCCTCTTTAGCTTTCCCTGCTAAACCCATGAGCTAATTCAGAGTCATCACCCAAGAAAGAAGGCCGGGTCCCCAAAGCACCCCAGGGTCTTCAGCTTCCATGTCCTTTCCACACACATGCCCACCCTGACAAACTCATCTCCAAGTGACAACGAGATCCTGTCACAGTCCCAAGCCCAGGGACTCCAGCATCCTTCCCAGGAAATGAATGCCTGGGGAGATCCCAGTGACCTGTAGCCAAAGGTGGGAGTCTACAGGGTTATTTCTCAGCGCCTTCCTGCGTCACGTACCCAAGAATGGGAGCAGGCAGCTCTGCCTGTAGGATGGGGTAACCTTGGCCTTGGGGACACTGCTGACGCACAGCACTCCCACCTGCAGGGGCTGGCTGCCTGGTACTCCATAAGAGCTCATTGATTTTTAATTATGTGTGTCTGTTGACTGTATGCTGTGTGCGCGGAGGGCAGGAGAGGGTGTCAGACTGACCAGGAGTTGGAGGTACAGTTGAGTGTGAGCTGCCTCCGTGGGTGCTGGGAGCCAGCACTCTTAACCCTGGACACCTTCACAGCTCCTGCCAGGGTGTGAACTCACAGCTGCACAGACAAAGCAGTTCCTGTTTCCCTCACTGTCCCTGAGGGCCAGCTCCAAGCCTGACTTCCAGTCAACCCTCCCTCCTCACTCCAAGATTTATTTTATTTTATTTTTTCACTCAAAGATTTTTAAAAGCCTCCCAGAAGCTTCTGTGGACCAGTTGTCTCAGACAATACCTGATCCATGATGGAGTTGCATTGGGATGTTGTTCTGTGACATGAGAATACCTAGAATAGGGTACCCCGTTCTGTGATGTGTTTAAGTTTCACCTGACCCTTACCCAGCACTCACAGCTCCAAACAGAACTCTAAAACAATCCCTCTCAAAACACAAGAAAGCCATGTGTGGTGGCTCATATCTATCATGCTAATCTTGGGAGGCTAATGCAGGCCTGCGAGAGGCCAGCCTGGGCAACCAATAGAAAGTCCCCAAAGATCACCAGCTCCTTCCAGGCAGAACCCTTACCTCCCTGGATTCACCCTGAAAATAGGAGGGTAAGATTCAGAAAACTCCCGCACAGCAAGCTTTACAGGGTTGACATGGCCAGCCAACGCACCCACTCCTTAAAGTGTTTATTCAACAGAGGAGAAACTGGATGGACACAGCATGGGGAAATGACCTGTCTCCCCAAAGCCCTCTACCAGCCAGTGCCCCGACCCTTTGTCATGTGCTAAATTCCTAACACCCAGGATGCTTAAAAACTTTCTTTTGTTTTTTGTTCTTTTTTGAGACAAGTGTTGCTATACATCCCAGGCTGGTCTCAAACTCAGGGTCTTCCTGCCTCAGCACTTCTGCTGGGATCGCACGTGAGGCCGCTCTGAGAGCCCCACCCCTGCACTTTCAAAGACATGAAACAAGGTCCCCAACATGGACCTTCATCTGCGTGGCTGGTGTCCTAAGAGGAAGTAGGACAGAGTGACAAGATCAGAGAATGAAGACAGGCGACAAAGAGGGAAGATGGCCGCTCACGAGCCGGGGTAGGTCAGCATCAACCCCAGAGGCAGGCAGCCGTGCCCGCACTGGATCCTGGACTTCTGGCCTTCAGAACCTCATGACAGTAAAGTCCTGCAGGTTGCCCGTCCACACGCCTGGCAGAACCAGCTCTAGCTGTGCACACGTCTGTGCATACGACTCACGCCTGGCAGAACCAGCTCTAGCTGTGCACACGTCTGTGCATACGACTCACAGCAGAGCCAGGACCTACATAATGAGTCAACTCTGCCAGCTTATTCATCATTCCGACAGTCCTCTGGGCTGACCCACTGAATCACCTCTCAGGGAGCCCAGACTAGGAAGTGAGCAGATCCCTAGCTCATCAGCGGCATTTTTCCAACGTGCCTAATCGTGGAGGCCTTTCCCAGCGAAAGTGGACAGCAGTGCAGAGACAAGGCCCTTTGTTCTGCCCCTCCGGGGACCACAAGGGCAAAAGAGAGGGGCCTGTCTTGCTCTGTGAGACGGCCGCGCCCGGGCCTGGCTGAACGGTGGGCTGGGCAGGGGCTGCCTGGCACAGCTGGGTTGTGGACCTCAGAAACACAAAGGCCTGGCAGGTGGGACATGGTGGGCGGGGGCACACCTGAGAGAGGACATCGTTTGGCTGAGCCTAAGAGGAGGCAACCTTCCTCACTGAGGTGAAACAGCTAAGGCCACTGGTTAGGGAGGGGGCAAAAAGGAGGGGATAGCAAGGGACACGCACACACAAACCCCAAAAGAGCCTGGAAGCGCACCTGGGGGAGAGAATGGGTACTTGAGGGCCTGGCCACGGAGAAGGTTATCAGAGGCGTGGGGATTGGGCAACCTCCAAGAATAGTCTGCTATAGCTAATCTTGCAAGAAAAGTGACATTTTGTTCCCAGATGGGGACAGAGTCTCCAGAAACCTAGGTCAGTGGTGGCACAAGGACAAGGGGACAATAGCCCCCCCTGTGCCTGCCAGGCTGCCTCATTTGGCCCAGCCGCCCTGTCCCTCCAGGGTGATCCCTCCTCCCACCAGCAGTCAGCAGAGTCAAGCAACCACACCAACGATATAAGCTGGGGACATTACAGCGTCACACAGTGCACAAAGTGGCCCTGGGGCAAAGAATGGTCCTGCCCCAGATGTCAGGACAGTCCGAGAGCCAAACCCGAATTAAGGGCTACTGTAGAGGCTGGACTCTAACAAGGTCTTGCTGGCCTTTGGCTCTTCTGGGGTGCTGGGGACGCCTCAGGCTCACATGCGTTTGAGGTAGAGCATGAGCCTGGCCTCCAGCTACGCCTCCTGGGCCTAGGAAGCCTAGGGACCCATCTCCAAGCCAGCACCTGCCTGAGCCCATTTTGGGAAAGCAGGAACAAGGACACTCTCCTGGTGGCTGACTGGAAAAGACAGTTGAAACCAACAAAAGCAGAGGCCACAGAAAGTGTCTCATGCGCAGTGATGGGGATTTCTACTCCTGGCGTCATGGGTTCCAGGTTTGACTGAGGGACAGCCATCATTTCTGAGGAAACATAAGGGACTCCCTCATGCCAAGCCTTGCTCTAGGTGTCCCCAGTCCTGCCCCTGTGATAACCCATGCCGCCTGTCGCTGCGAGGGCCTGCCTAACAGGGAAGGTCATCCTGTTCATGTAGCTGTCACTCTGAGGCACAAGACCTCAGCTCTGCTCTTGGGAGGCAGCCAAGCACTTGACACAACCAGCTCTTGCTCCATTAGATTTGGACCTGTCCAGCACATGCTACCCCAGAGGGATGAGGAAGGGAAGCCACAAGTTCATGGTCTCCTGTCAGGAAGGGAGGAGCCCTGAGTCCCCACAAGGCACAAGCTGGAATCGAGAGAGGGTTTTGCCCAACTAAGATGTCAAAGTTAGGGCTTGGCGCTTTGTTCGAGACTACAGGACACCTGGCTGGGGGTGTGACCCAGCAAGCATGCACAAGGCTCCAAGTTCCATCCTCAGCATTGCAGGGTAGGAGACAGAAAAGTCAGGGCTGCATAAAACCAAAGGGTGTGTACCAGAGACACGAAAGTTAATAAGTGGGGTTAGTGATGGAAAAAGGCTGACACAGGGCGATCCAGAGGAAGGAACAGGCAGAGAGGCTTGCTCCAGCCCAGGCCCCAACAAGGGCCTTGCTTCTTTCAGGAGACCCCACTGCGTCACAGCTCTGAGTGCCCAGAGGAAACCACGTGGCCATGGCATAGGAAGATTCAGGCCCTCCCTGGGGTCTCCAGACCCAAGCAGTCTCCAACATTGCAAAAGGCATGACTGGGCCACGTGCCCTGGGGCGAGCTAGGCTGAAAGCTTTCTTCCAGAACATTCTGGACATGAATAGGGCAGTCATGTCTCTGAGGCTTCCTTTATTTTCAGATGCCTATACCAAACAGAGTTGCAAACCTGGCCTCCTCTGTAAGAACACAGCAGATAGAGGTCCTGGCCAGGGGGGAGGGGAAGGGAGAAAGTCATGCCAACCAAAACCAGGCAGCTCCAGGCCTGTGACAGCAGCTTTACTGTTGTCCATGTCACCCCCAGACATTCCTGAACATATTCCTTAAGATTCTTGAGTCTCAAAGACTACGCAGTACCAAGGGAGGGAGGGAGGGAGGGAGGTGTCACCTGAGGGGCTGCATAAAGTGCTGGCACCTGAGCCAGAGAGGTACAGAGAGGCCTCCCCTATGAAGCGGTGGGGCTTGGAGACCCCAGAAGAAAAAAAGGGAGGGCTTGCTGGCAGCTGTGGCTCTCTGGGGCTGAGCTCACAGCCACTGCCGGGGACACATTTCCTGTATGTCGTTTTTACCCATTTAAGTCCAAGGATGCGACTCTCTTGAGAGGGTGGCTTCCACTCTACAAGGCTCCCTTCCTTCTGAAAGGCAGTTCGGGGTGTCAGAACTTCCCCCTTGCGCCCCTAGAATCCAGCTACTCCTTTCTTCGGCGGAAAGTGATGCGCATTCCAAGGCAGAGAGAGAAAGAGACCCAGAGGGCGCCGGGACTCGCCCCAGCGGATCACCCAGCAGTCGGGGTGTGAAGTCAGGAAGAAGATGAATCAAGAGGGGAAAGCGGGGGCGAGTCTCCAGCGGCTGCACCCCGTCATCTCCCTTTCCTCCTCCTCTCTCCTCCTCTGGCCCTCTGGGGAACTGTTCTTGCGTGACTTTCCAGACCCACTCTTTTGCACGCTCCACTCCCAACAGCGGGTTGCCACAGACCTCGTCCCGTTCTCCGAGCGCCGGGCCGCCTCTCAGACACCCCGGGGCTCGGACCGCGAATGTAGACGCCCCTCTCCCTAGCACGGGCCCCTGGGCTCCGCCTCCGTGGCCTCCCCCGTTTCCCGAGACCCCCAGTTGCCACCTCAGCCACGTCTTCTCCTTAGCCGCCTATCAAAGCCGCCGCAAGCCCGCCAGCCTAGTCCGCAGCAAGCGTCTCCACAACCTCCAGGCCGCGTCCCGCCCCTCGCACCCTGGGACCACCAGCACCAACCCCGTGCGCATCCCCGGCTCTCACGGCCGCCGCGAGGACTCACCTGGACCTCGGCCGCCGCGCGCCGCCGGTCCCCGGCCGGCTCCGCGCCCGGACGCCCGCCAGCCCGCCCGCTGCTCCCGGCCGCCCCGCCCAGATGCGACGCGCCTCGCCCGCCGCTCCCCCGCTCGCTCTCACTTCCGGGTTCCGGAGCAGCTGGAGGGGCGGGGCGCCAGCGCGTCGGGGAGGCGGGGCGTCTTAAGGCCACGCCCAACCCGAAGGAGCGCCGCGCACGCCCCCTGCGGTTGGCGCGTTCCGGCCGCCCGCTGAGAGGGGCGGGACGCTGCGGTGGCCACGCCCCTCCCCGGCGGCTTTTGGCGCGCTCGGCGTGGGGCCGGAAGCCGGCGCGTCGGAAGGACGTCCTGAAGCCACGCCCGCTCGCGCGGCTCCCTGCCGGGCGATTCCAACCACTGTGAGCTTGGCGCTCGCTCCGCGCGCCGTGTACCGAGAGCACCCTACGACTCCGAACTCCACGCCGCGCTCCCTGCCTCCTAGCGGGCGGGGCCCTGAGAAGCTCGCCTTTGAGCGGAAGGCGGGAGAATGGCCGACTCCTTGGAGCGGAGCGTGGGGTGAGTTGGGGCCGCAGTTTAGAGGCACCAAGAGGGCTGGCCAAAGACCAGAGCCTGGGCTGACAGGCGGCGGGGCTGGAGGATGGGGATCCTTAGAGTGACTCCCCGAATCCCTCCTAGGCCGGGAGCCCGGGCTCTGAGCGGCTCCGGCGCCTGCCGCGGAGCTGGCAGAGTCGGAGTTGTGTGTCGGACTTGGATGCTGGCAGCAGATGGCTTAGCCTCCGGGTGCCTAGCTTTTCGCGGGGGGCGAGGGGCGGCGCGCTCTACCTCCTAGGCTTTATAAAAGTGAGGCTTGTTCTGTAGCCAAAATTAGCCTTAATCTCCAGATACTCCGACCCCTCCCAAGTGCCGGGATTACAGGTGCAAGCCACCACCTCCAACTGTGAGCATTTTACTGCAGCAGTGCACAGCCCGGAGGCATCCCTGTAGAGTGAGCTTGGGAAGAACTGGAGCCTCTATTGTTCCTTTTTAGAATTCAAGTTTTCTATTTCCTGAAAGTTGTGTGGCATTGGTAAGGGAAGAGTCTGGGAGTTAAGAAATAATTGCTTTAGAGTAATGTCTGGAAATCGATAAAAATCTACACCTGGGCAGGTTGATGCTAATGGCACCCACGCGTGCTCCCTGAAGGGCAAGACATTCTCCCACCCAACCAGAGTCAGAACCTGCAGGCCAGTGTGTTAGGATTCTGCTTCAGAGGGCCCACCTGTGATGTCATTACCTACCTGCCACGGGGGCGTGGCCCTGCCCAGTGTATAAAAGGACAGGCCTACCTCGCCCCTCCCTCTTACCCCCTTTCTTATATCTATCTTCCTTCCTCTTTCCTCCTCTCTCTCGGGGTACCCCTCCACCCCCCTTCTCTTCCCATGCTCACTTAATAAACCTCTTATAATCTAATATCTGTTGCCTGGCATCTTATTATCTTATATCTTATTTTTAAATCATAAAATAATACTGGAAATCGATAAAAATCTACACCTGGGTGGGTTGATGATCGATGCTAGGGGCACCCTGGTGTGCTCACTGAACCTGGAGGCCAGTGTCCACTTTGATGTGTTAAATAGGCACCTGGTTAGCTATTTGTCCGAGGTTTCTTTGAGACCTAACAATATCCACCTACTTCTATGTCTGTAGCCCTGGCATTGAAGGCGTGCACACCACACCCAGCCCCAGATCAGCTTTCTGTCCTTGACACACAGGAAGGCTCTGTCACTCATGGACCCACTTCAGAGCTCCTCACCATTCCTGCAGAGGCTGCTTTCTTACATTAAGGTCTCACATTGTGTGTGTGTGTGTGTGTGTGTGTGTGTGTGTGTGTGTGTGTGT